>OV725079.1:180914265-181208120 GCA_928085145.1 Nezara viridula | reverse complement strand
CATCATAATCTACAAATATTTACGAAAGTTCTCGGAATTGGTACGTTTTCAAACTGGAGTTCGGCAAACTTTGTCAATTTAACCAAGAAGTAAAAAGTCGTAAATTTGTTTTCCACTTGGATCGTAAGATAATTTCAGCACAAAGTCGAGAAAAAATGTGGTCTTCAAAAGTATTGAGCTGGTTGACACAAATTGTCAAAATAACGAGGTTATATAGACCAAACGGCCCAATATTTTTTTATCGATTTTGTGATCGAATTATCTTACGATTCAAGTGGATAGGAAATGGGTTTTTACGAGTTTTTAGTACCCAATTAACTAGAAAAAGTTTGCCGATCTCCAGATCTAAAACGTCCAAATTCCAACAGTTTTGGTAAATAAAATAGTTGTAGGTTATTCTGAGATGAAGCTATTTACGAAGTTTCAGGCGTATGTTAATAATTTGATTAAAAGGAGTCTGTGCCATGGACTTTAACTTAAACGTGTGGGAATCAGTCTTGTGTTCAGGATGGTTGAAGCGGAAGAAGAATATATGGAACAGCTGGAAGTCTTGGTCAGCTGTTTCTTGAGACCGTTCAAAATGGCTGCATCCTCGAAGAAACCACCCTGCTCTCATGAAGACGTGAATTCCATTTTCCTAAACAGCGAGACAGTCCTGTTTCTTCATCAAATATTCTTGAAGGGACTCACGTCTCGGATGGAATCATGGCCAACGTTAGTGCTTGGTAAGTGTCATGTATATTCAAAATTTTACGAAATTAAACGAATTGTTAAAAATATACATATAAATTTTCTATTCATTTGTTTTACTAGTTATATTTTAAAAAATAAAAATTTTGTTAATTTTTGTTAAGCTGTTTGAGCTGTAACATAAATCCAACATGGTGGCTAGACTTAGACGACATTGATCTCATTGTTGATGGAATTTTGAATGTGATTAGAATTAACAATAATTTTGATGAGTTGTGTTTCCTACGTATCAGGCCTTTCCTAATCCTGAAGTAGTGGAAATCAAACCTGGATGCTAAAATAGATTCATCAGAAGGGGGGGGGGGGATGTAGAATATGAAATGACCAAAATAAAGTCAACATAAAGTATATATTGCTAGTTGGCCTGTGCGAATAATTCACAGAAAATTTTTATTAAGTAGTTCCTATTTATTAATATTTTTTCCTTGGTCGATTATAACACTCCATTAAACATAATAGACAAAAATAATTGTACAAATTGTTTTGCTAAAAAAATTTTTTAAACGCTGGCTGGAAAGATAATAAATGTAATGAAGACAAAATAATGCCCCAATCATGGGATTTTCTAAATTATTAAAAAAAATAAAATGACAAACAACAAAGAAATGTCTTTAAGAAATAATAAAGTTAATATATCAGCAAGGAAAAAAAGTTTAGTAGACTATTTTACTCCTAAATGCAATATCTTTAAACAGAAAGACATTATTAAGTACGCCAAAACTAATGGACTGTATCTTTGTTAATAATTGTCCGATTTTTACGATTTTTTTTTTGTTTTGTAGGTAATTTAATAATGTTTCTAATTATTATGGGTACAATCGAGAAATAAATGCATACTTTTTGATTTATTCGCAAATAAAGTTTCTTTTCCTTCGTAACTTTTTTTCCATAAATTTAAGGGGGATAGGATGTGAAGGAGAAGAATATCTTCAAAATGAGTGGTCAATCATTAGATTTGATGAAGAATTGACAAAAAAAACACAATTTAGAAATAATATACAGGATTATTTCGTTAATCAGATTTAGATAATATTTACGAAACTTTATTTTTTATGAGAAAAAATTTAGTAGACTATTCTATTCCTAAATGCAATATCTTTAAACAGAAAAACATTATTAAGTATACCAAAACTAATGGACTTTATATGAGAAGGAGTTAGTCGAGGGTGCGGTCAAATAAATAAATAAATTAAAATAATTTATATATTTTATTTTTTTTATTTATTTGACCGCACCCTCGACTAACTCCTTCTCATATTATATCAACGGTCAACCATCTCTACATCATAATGGACTTTATCTTTGTTAATAATTATTCGATTTTTTTTTGTTTTGTAGGTAATTCAGTAATCTTTCTAATTATCATGGGTACAATCCAGAAAAAAATGCATACTTTTTGATTTATTCGCAAATAAAGTTTCTTTTCCTTCGTAACTTTTTTTCCATAAATTTCAGGGGGATAGGATTTTTCGCATGTGAAGGAGAGGAATATCTTCAAAATGAGTCTTCAATCATTGGATTTGATGAAGAATTTACGAAGTTATGGCGTACTGTCAAAAAAACACCTTTTATAAATAATATATAGGATTGAATAAAATAGTGCTATGTATTGAACATAGCAAATAATATTTTAAAATAGTTATGAGGTGCTGAAAACAAAGTTGAAATATGCTGACACCAAAAATATCTGCTGACATCAAAGACAGCTTCAAAAAATGAAGATCAGATACCTAAGGACCGAGGGTTCTGGGGAAGGCTCAGTTACTCAGAGTAACTGGTAACTAGTAACGGGTTAAGTAACTGGTTCCATTTAGGGTGTGACCAGTTAAAATAATTGTACACCCGTCGAAGTTAAGAACCAATCAAAAGCATCCTTGCCCCACCCTGAATATTCGTATAAAATCTCGTGGATGAAAAAGCTCGAGTGCTTATGTATTTTCCCGGCTTTGAGGACTGAAGTGGCAGGTACCTACAGTGAGACCTATACAGATGGGCGTCTTGGCAGAGTTTGGACCTGGCCATTGACTGGACAAGAGATGATCCAACCAGCAAGTGAAGAAACCTACTAACTACACCATTCATAAGCCATAACTAAGTTTTATTCCAAAGTTTTGAGTTAATGAAAAGTTAAAATTATATTATATTTAATTCCGGTTTCGATTCTTAGTACTCTCCATGAAGCGTAAAATCTCAAATTTTAGAGATCATCTGCACTTAGAACCTTGTCTCACGTAGGTGAATGCATTCTCTGCATTCACTTGTCTCAACTAAAATGCATTCTGAAATGAAAAAGTTCTAACTACGAAATTTCAATATTCAAATTTATAATGGATGGTTCTTTATGGATGCGATACGTGGCCTCTTGCATTAAGGGATGAGCAGCGTCTTAAAGTTTTTGAAAATAAAGTAATGCGTAGAATATTCGGACCGAAGAAGGATGAGTTAACCGAAGAGTTCAGACGGTTACACAACGCCGAAATTCGTGAACTTAATCCGGTTAATATAATTAAGGTGATTACATTGTGGCAAATTAAATGGCCATGTAAAGTTTTTGGGCTTTGTAACGAGAGAATCCCTAAAACGTTAATATTTGCTGTCCCGACTGATAAACGTCCAAGAGATTGACCGAGACGAAGGTGGGAATATTGCGTAACCCTGATAACGGCTTAAGTCTAATCAAGCGCGGTTGGGTTTATACGGAGGCCGGTGAAGGGAGAAGTGTAAACTGATTGGTGGTGTCGGCATCGAATCTTCGGGTATTGTTGGGGCCAGGGGTATTTAAAAATAAAAATACAAACCTTTCCTCGGTGAGTTTCCTCAAAGGTGAGACAATTCGAGCAAAATTAAATGTTGGGAAAGAAGGAAAAATAAAAGGAGTGGATATGAGACCTGTAAAACATGAGAAATGCATGCACAAACAATATCAAATAAAATTACTCAATTAACTAAAGATATTAAGATAAGTAAATAAAAAAAATCCCTTCTAAATATTTACAATTTATTGAATAAAAAAAAATATATAAATTTATACGAAGTTGAAAAACAAAATAAAGAGTGTTATGAAGTTCACTGAAATTGGGGGTAGACTTCCACTACATGGATCTAATGTCAACAAAGGCTAGTTCCAAACTGGCATTCCGGCAGTACCATCGCAATATTTTGGTGTCTTAATCCCTAAGACTGGGTATTACTGCCGGGATGGTCCATATAAATAAGCGATAAACATCGCGAAAAATACCCAAATATATAAATATTATAAAGTTAAATACATTTCTGAGACAATTGTCTCTCCGTTTTTTACCAAAAAAAATAAATAAACCTTTTATTTTATTTATAAGATCTGAGCGTATGCGGCGTTAACAGGTACAATTAAGTCATTGACAGATGCAATATCAAGTTCACAGCTTCAAAGAATCGTACAAAGTTGTTAGTCTGAGTAAAAAAATATTCATAAAATAAAATATAACTGTGAAGCTCCATTTCTCAAAACAAAAAGGTCCTTTCCAAACTAAGCCCATGAGATAAACCATAATAGGTTGCATCCATCAACTTTTAGATACACTCGATCAGAATTTTATTTAGAGTGTGATCAATCTGATCTTGGTCCAGTCGCCTTGTTGAACAGTCAAAATATTATTTCATCTTCTTTAAAATAAAACATATCATTGTTATATGTATTATTGAATGCATGTTAGTGAGTATAAATAAGTCTCTTTATTTTTAATTGATATGGAGAGATATTTGTCTAGTAAATTTCTTACCTAGGAGACCTGTTCGACATGCTCCTGCCCATGCTCTCGATCTACCAGGAGTACGTCCGGAACCACCACTACAGCCTCCAGGTGTTGACTGAGTGCAAGCAATCCCCTCAGTTCGCCAACCTCTTAGCGCGTCTCGAGAACAAGCCAGCGTGTCAGGGGAGATCTTTGGAGACTTTCCTAACTTATCCAATGAGCCAGGTATTTTTTTTAATAAATATGTTTTTCCTATCCTGAATTTTACTATATTTAAAGTTTTTGAAATTGAATAACATTGCTTTGCAATTTGGGCTAGTCTAAGAGATTGAGCCGTAACCATAGAAGCCATCGATGGTAAAATATCAATTATAGCAAAAAAAATTTCGATATTATCGACTATAGATGGCCATACCTACTTTAAGTTAGCATTGAACCCCTTGAACCTTTTTAGATACTAACCCGCATGAATTTATAGTCGTGCGTGATGGTGTACGTCTGCCCCTTTATCTTTATTCCCTATCCGCCTTTCCCAAGTCCAAGTCAGATTTGTTTCTAATAATTAACTAAACTAATCTTGAAAGATAGTATGTCAGTTCAAAATTCATATTCTAAATTATACTTATACACTGCAAAACTCTCCCTTAATATACAGTGTTTTACTCTCTGAAGCAGATCCTGTCTACCTATCCTTTTCAACTCAGTACCTCTTCCCATCTCAGACACAGTTTGGTATCTTGGATTCCTTTTAGACAAAAGACTAACATGGAACCCATATACCAGACTTAAAAGACAAGAACGTAACCGACGATTTGGCCAGCTATACAGACTACTTAACAGAAAATGAAACCTCTCCATTGAAAACAAACCAATATTAATATACAAGACCATACTGAAACCCTGGACCTACGGACTTGAAATGTGGGGAACAACTGAATTTTCGAACATCAAACGCATCCAATCCTCCAGTCCAAGTCCTTGTCATAGTACTCATTATGTTACAAACAAAACTCTACATCATGATCTTAAGATCCCTTATGTCCTTGACGTTGTTTCATCCCGTTTCTCAAATGTTCACTAAAACCTAATCCATCATCCTAATTCCTTAGCACAATCCTTATCCAGCTCCAGCCATCCCTACAATTCTCCTCGAAGGTTAAAAAGGCAGTGGCCACGAGATCTTTTGTAAATACGTCATTGGAGTCCAGGCAATGGCCAGCTTCTCCACTCAAGTCATGATCGTCTGTGGCTTTAGTGCCCTTTCTCAGTCTCCACTGGATCTCCGTCTCAGTGATGCGGCTGAGAGAGAAGCGCTGGGATCTCTTAGAGTCTTGCCTTATCTTCTGTAAATATTGTAAATAAGCATGAATGTTTTATTTATTTTTATTTTATTTTTTTGTGTTATATCATATTTTATTTCATCTGTTTTACTAAGGCTTCTTTTTCTTATTTTTGTTATGATTTCTATTATTTTTGCAATTGTATATATTGTATGAATGAGTTTCCTATATCTCAAATACTCAATGCCCTTGATTGAGGAAAAATGTCATTTTTCTCAATAAGATTTTGAAAAAAAAAAAAATATATATATATACAGTGGTCTGGAAAAGTCTTCGAACTAACCAATTTCACACACTGATATGTACGATTATTCGGATAATGTCGGCCGAAGTCGAATAATTGAAGTGCTTTTGCATTTGGAATAATATATCTCAAAAACTAAAAATCATACCTGCATATCATAAGCGTGGCAAATGTTCAGCATTCTATCCTCTTTGTAATAAGGTAAAAATTAAAATTGTATTTTGACGTGATTCCGAGTAAGAGAGTCGGAAAGATAAAAAGATAGCACCAAAAAATAAGATATAAAAACGACTGTTTTGAACATTGGACTAAAATATCTTAAAATTTATATACCATAAAAAATTCAGAAACCAATTTGCGAAAGTCAATATAGATGTTTTTTTAATTAGCCTTAATAAATAAGAAAAAGATGGCCTCTCCCCTCCCCAAAAAAAATAATAACGAATGTTTAGAACATTTAGAATAAAATATCTCACAGATAAAACCAAGTGATACCAAATATTTGTGATGACTATGTCCATATGGGTTTAAGAAACTATGTTTATGTAATCAGTTTCTGTCTCAGTTTTAGTTTTGAATATTTAGCAAAAAGAGAGTAAAGTAGTTTGAGTCGTTTGTTAAGTGTCTTACGTTTCATTTTAACATGCGAACCCCATGTCATCCTTCTGTCGAAGGTGAGTCCAAGGTAAAGTACCGTGTCCGTTTGAGGAATTTGATTGTTGCCAATATAAACTGGAGGGCAGGTGTTTTTTCAGAGAGTAAATATTATATGTTTGGTTTGTCATGATTAAGTCGAATTTTCCATAGTGTGGACCAATCTTTTAATTTAAATAAGTGATGTAGAGTTAGTGAGGCCTGTGTAGTGTCTTGATTTTTTGTGAGAATTATTGTATCGTAAGCATAAGTAGCTGTAAAGAGCTCATCGTTAATAGGTATATCGTAAGTGTATATAACGTAAAGTAGAGGGGCTAGTATTGAACCTTGGGAACTCTTGCCAAGATTGGACGGACTGGATATATAAGATATATTTAGTACTTAGCTCAGATCACTTACAGAAACGCAGAACGTTTCCAAATGTCAGAGCCTGTGGAAATCCTAGGAAGTAACTTTGACACTGAAGTAAAAGCCGTTTTTCTAGCGTTAGGACTGATAAAAAAGTTTAAACCGCAACAAGTTTTGGACCTAATTGACTCGCAAGCTGTAATAATTGGCATTTCACATCCTTTCTGCTATTCCAAAAATCATATTAGTACGTGCCACGAATTGATCGAGGAGCTGATTTTAGATGGCACAGATTTCGTTGTACAGTGGATACCAGGACACTGTGGTTTGACAGGTAATGAATATACTGACGGGTTAACAAAAGAAGGTTACGGAAAAGATCAGCCAGATATGTCAATCTCTTTCTTGACGGCAAAGAAGCTAACCAAAACAGTAATCATTGAAGAATTGGAACAGAAACGGCAGTTGGAGTTAAAGGAGAAGAAAATAGAAGAGTACCAGTGGATCTCCCTAAAAGTGAGGCCGTTACACAGTTCAGGATGAAAACCGGACATGACTATCTCCATATCCATCTATATCGTATTGGACTTATCGAATCAGCAACATGTCCACTGTGTCAACAAGGATTCATGACTGCTCTGCATCTACTGACTTGTCCCGGACTACAGGACATTAGAAAAAAAGCTGGGACAGAAGATGAAATTTACTGGGCTAAAAAAATAAAGAATATAGACTATAGAAAAAAGTATATTTTCTATTTTGGGAAGCTTTAGTCTGAAAGCTTCCTCACTCACCTGTGTCTCTAATTTATCATAATAATTAATAATTATTACACTTAATTAACTTTCAGAATGTGCGTTTATTAATGAAGTACTTAAACAACGCTCAATGCAGCTGGATAAGTACATAATCCTAATGAGATGTTATTTACAACGTTATTAAGAGCGATAAAATTAATAATTTGCGCCCGCCCACTTCGGATAATGAACGTTTCACGCTTTATTTAATTCAAGTGTTGGCAGAGTGTGAATTATAGCTGTTGTTTTGATGATTAGGATTATTTTTGTTTTATTCAGATTATTCTGAACGGAAAAGCTGCATGCATTAACGGATTCAAGATTTAATTTTTGAAGGGAGGGGGGAAAGAAAGGGCTAAACATTGTTAAAAAATAAATATAACAGTGATTACAGGAAATAATAATGATTTGATTTTTACCTTACACGTGAACTGAGCTCCCTCAAAGTTTTACATCAAAACTTACAATGAAGCTTAATTAATAGATTTAAAATATATATATATATATATATATATAATAAAAATAATGGACTGTAATACTGAATAAAACAAAACCTGGACTAAGCATTAATTTTTTCCATAATAACAAATAATAAAGGAGGAGAAATAAATCAATTTTACATTTCTTTTATACTAAAATATATGATTAGCTGCAAAAATGGCGATACTACTGGTGATATCGATATGGATGGTAATATGTTTGAACAGGTAGATAAATTTAGGTATCTAGGTTCTACGATAACTAGAAAAAACGAAATTGAAGAAGAGATTAAGGTTAGACTGAAGGCGGGAAATGCTTGTTATTTTTCTCTGACAAAACTACTTAGCTCTCACCTCTCGTCCCGGAACTTAAAAATTAGAATCTATAAAACAATTATCTTGCCTACAGTTCTTTATGGATGCTAAACTTGGCCGCTTACATTAAGGGATGAGCAGCGTCTTAAAGTTTTTGAAAATAAAGTATTGCGTAGAATATTCGGACCGAAGAAGGATGAGTTAACCGGAGAGTTCAGACGGTTACACAACGCCGAATTGCGTGAGCTGTATCCGGGCAATATAATTGAGGTAATTTCATCGCGGCGAATCAAATGGACTTGTAAAGTTGCTGGGCTTAGTAACGAGAGAATTCCTAAAAGGTTAATATTTGCTGTACCGAATGGTAAGCGTCCGAGGGGTAGATTGAAGCGAAGGTGGAAAGATTGCATTAAAGCCGATCTGAAGGGACTGGGTTTGGACGGCGAACGGTGGAGGGAGGTGTGTAATAAGCGATTGGTGGTGTCGGCATCGAACCTTCGGGTTCACTAAGCCTTTTATTATTATCATTATTTTATACTAAAATAAGGAATGTTAATAACGAAAATGATGATGAAATATTGAATAAAATAAATAATATTTATATTTCCGTTCTTATGAATGATATACACACACGATATCCCTAAACGCATAAGGACTATTATAGTGACTTACGTACACGAAATAGCAATTCCAACAAGACATAAAAATCCTACTCACGCCTCACAGACTTTACATCATCTAACAAAACTAAACGATTGGTGCATACTTTGGAAAATTCGACTCAACCAAGACAAATCGCTTTCACTATTCGGCATGAACAATGCCCTCCTATTTATCTTGATAATGCTGAAATTCCTCAAATAGACAAAATACAATATCTTGGACTGATATTCGACAGAAGAATGACATAGAACCTACATATTAACAAAAAAATAAAAATGTTAAACCTCAGACTAGGATTAAAATACTCACTTCTCTCATCGCGCTCAAAATTAAACCTAAAACAAAAACTGAACACTTACATTTACCTACTTAAACCTATATGGTCCTACGCTTCACAAATTCACGGAACAGCCATAACGACCCACATACGAAAACTACAAATATATCAAAGGCTTGTACAAAGGATCCCAAATGATATAGCGCAGATGATATAGCTGCCCTTGGAAGTAATCAAGAAGACATTGAGAAACTTTGGTAAGAGAAGCAGAGCAGATCGGCCTACAAGTAAATGAAGATAAAACAAAATATATGATAATAAACCGAACATTACACCTCAATAACAGGATCTGCCAACAAGGAAAATCGTTTCCGAGAATAGAAGAATTCAGATACCTCGGCTCCACAATAACCTCAATGAATGACCAACGAGCAGAAATAGAACAGTATATAACTAGCGCAAACAAGGTTTTCTTCTTCCTCTCAAAGATATTGAAATTCCGAAAAATCTCAAGAAATTTCAAACTAAAGGGTGTGCAATGTTATGATAGAGGCAGTTCTAATATATGGCTGTGAGAGCTGGAGATTAAACAGCAGCCTAGAGAAAATTGTTGAAAAATTTGAGAGAAAAATCCTCCGCACGATAACCGGAGCGATCTGGGATCAAAGTACTAACTCATGGAGAAAAAAAACAATAAAGAACTGCTTACAGAAACTGGTCAATCAATATCCCATGATATGAAGGCACAGAGATTGAGATAGGCGGGGCATGTAGCTCGTAGCAATCCATCGGGAAGCCTCTACCTAACAATGAATGCCTCAATAGAAGGCAAAAGAGCCCGTGGAAGACCAAAAAGCAGATGATAGATATAATCAACAAAGATGCAACAGCGCTACGTGCAGACACATGTAGTGTACTAATATACACAATTTTTTATTACGGATGCAAAGTTAAAAATCTGGTGTGTCCACTCACACGACTTTCCTACCTATTTCAGAAAAGTTTTTATATCTTTACGTATGTTCATGAAGAAACAAAAAAGAATTGAACTAGATAAATTTTCCTGAAAATTGATCTAACATAAGATTTGAGTACGATTTATTTGATAAACTAAAGCAATGTAAACCGGATTAAGGTAGTCAATTTCTGTTAAATGTAGAAGAAATAGTGAAGATTGTGTGATGCGGGCAGCAGATTTTCTTACATTCACTTAAACATCTTTATTCTCTCATTCACCCCTTTCTGACACCAGGATATGAAAACGTAATTTTAGATTGGAAATTGAATAGCCGTAAATTCGTTAATATTTGTCCAAAATGAACGATTTTTATGTGGCTTTGTAGGGAATTTAATTACCTTTTATACAACTAGTAGTAGTGTCAAAACACTACGAAATAAAAAAAAGAAGTAACAAAATAGGTTCAGTAGTTCTCGATAAAATCTTGGCACAGACAGACCAATGGCTAAAAATGTGTTTTTCGGACTCAGGGTGCTCTGAAACGTACAGATTCGTCGAAAACCGCATGTCGGAAATTTGACCCGATTGCAATACTTTCCTTACCTAGTATAGGTAGGAATTCCTAGTATAGGTATATTCTTTAGACCACACGATAGAAGTGAAAACATCATTAAGGCGAGATTAATAATATGAAATATAAATTATAAATAATAATTAGTTATACAGAAAATGAAATGATAAACGTAATTGGTTGACTGTCGTGGGTAATGAAGAGAAGAATAGTTGGGGTGGTAAGTCAAAAAGGAAGGCAAAAAATAAATGATAATATTTATTTCTTGCATATGCCGACGTTTCGACCTGGAGTTCAGGCCTTCATCAGGGCTAAGAAAATAACCAGATAACAAGGTATGAGAAACATAAGTAATGATGGTAAAAAAGATAGATATTTATTTTAGATATATATTTATTTTTTATTTTATTTTTTATTTATTTATTTTTTATTTTTTATTTATAATAAATAAATAATAAATAAATAAATAAAAATAAATAAAAAATAAATATATATCTAAAATAAATATCTATCTTTTTTACCATCGTTACTTATGTTTCTCATACCTTGTTATCTGATTATTTTCTTAGCCCTGATGAAGGCCTGAACTTCAGGTCGAAACGTCGGCATATGTAAAAAATAAATATTATCATTTATTTTTTGCCTTCCTTTTTGACTTACCACCCCAACTATTCTTCTCTTTGAAATGCTAAACGATTCCCTCACTTACAGTATGCAGGTCCCATTTTTAGTTTCTGAGATATTTTAATCCATATTTTGAATAAAACTCGTCATCAATTGATTTTCGACACTATTTTTTTCTCTTTTCATCTCTCTAGCATGACATCGCGTTAAGATATAATTTTTAATAATATAGTCTGTGATACAGACCCCTTTTGATCAAATTATTAACATCCGCCTGAAACTTCGTAAAAAGCTTCATTTCTTCTTAACCTACAAATATTTTATTTGCGACCTACGCTTAGCCTATATAACCTCGTTATTTTCACGCCAAACGACTCAATATTTTCGAAGGCCACCTTTTTTCTCGATTTTGTTGTCAAATTATCTTACGATCCAAGTAGAAAGCAAATATGTATTTACGATTTTTTAGTACTTAATTAAATAGACAAACTTTGTCCCCCTCCAGATTGAGGACGCCCCAATTCCAAGACTTTTCGTGAATAAAATAGTTGTAGGTTACGATGAGGCGAAACTATTTACGAAGTTTCAGGCGGATGTTAATAATTCGATCAAAAGGATTCTGTACCACGGACTAGGAACTCATGTGAACTAGTACATTTTTTCTTAAGGCATGGTTATATTTTACCATTTGAATGAGGAGGGGGGCTTCAGTCAAAAAGCCATCACCTCCCCCCTCTCCTACGTAGATCCGCTTGAGGTAAGTGTATTATACAGCTGTAGTCTTGTCTTCCTTGAGAGAATTTTTTATTAGAGTAGTTTAAGAGTCGTATAATACATCTTATTTCCGGCCATTATTCTACTTAATATTTCATGGCAAATCTTGTTTTCTGTATTTATCGATGAGCTTAGGCTAAGTGAAGCCGAACAGGGTTTCAAAGTTATTATCGTACAGAGATACATTGACGTTTCTTTGTTCAATTATTATTAGATTATTTACGGGTTTTCAATAGGATAGGTTTTGTTTTTTATTTATTTAAAGTAAGCCTAGCCTTGCAATCTCTTTTTACATTCACTTCAAAAGGTTTCTTTTAATGCTGATTCGCTTCTGGGCATGATAATCAAATCATCCCCATACGTGAATAGTTGCCGAGTTTTATTGGCTGGCGTTCCAGCTTTAATTGGATTTTTAAATGGTGAATGTAAGGCCAAGTTGAACAGTGTAGCTGATATTAGGTTACTCCAGAGCTCTAGCGGATCCAGGATTTAATTTTTTTGGGGGGGGGGGAGCTTTAGCCAGAAAGATTTTTTTTTTTTCATATACATATAACGATAATTAATTTTTAAAAAAGAAAGAAATTTAACTACCTATATGAAATGGTGTTTAAGTGGTTCCTGAAGTCCTATTAAATGTAATTACACGAACAAGAATACTTTAAGAGATAGTTTTTAATATTTTTTATCTGTAAAACATGGTTATATTTTACCATTTTTAGGGAGGGCTTCAGACCGAAAGCCCCCCACGTAGATCCGCCTGTGCTTTAGAGACCACTTGTTTTTTTATATCCACCATCATCAATTTTTTTTCTAAATCAATCAAATTATTTATAATCCATAAATAGTAGACGAAGGTCAATATTATATTCATAGAAGTTCCATAGTTTGCCTTAAGATAAACATATCGGAAGCCGCGTTGGTATTCACCCAAAGTCTTCCTCAGTAGAAATGTTTCTTGATGATGATGGGAAACATTTTGATACAAAATCTTGTCTTTGGAAATCTTTGAATTTCTTTTTTGATTATCATTATATAAATTGGCAAAGACAAAACGGTTCAGTACCTTTTTCTCCTTTGTTTTTCAACCGATTTTTTCTTTGTTTATTACATATTGAAGAGCTTTAGTGTTATTAATAAAAAGTTTCTGAAACAGTGCATATAAATAAAAATCTAGTGTGTCCATTCAGAGGACTTTCCTACCTATTTCAGAAAAGTTTTTATATCTTTAAATATGTCCATTAAGACACAAACAAAACTAATTAGATTTATCTTTTTGGAAATTGATCAAACAAAAGATTTCAGTACGATTTATTTGATAAACTAAAGAAATGTAAACCGGCTTGTGGAAGATCAGTGTAAAAAATTCAATAATAATAATAATAAAAGGCTTAGCGAACCCGAAGGTTCGATGCCGACACCACCAATCGCTTATTACACACCTCCCTCCACCGTTCGCCGTCCAAACCCAGTCCCTTCAGATCGGCTTTAATGCAATCTTCCCACCTTCGCTTCGGTCTACCCCTCGGACGCTTACCATTCGGCACAGCAAATATTAATCTTTTAGGAATTCTCTCGTTACTAAGCCCAACAACTTTACAAGCCCATTTGATTCGCCGCGACGAAATTACCTCAATTATATTACCCGGATACAGTTCACGCAATTCGGCGTTGTGTAACCGTCTGAACTCTCCGGTTAACTCATCCTTCTTCGGTCCGAATATTCTACGCAATACTTTATTTTCAAAAACCTTAAGACGCTGCTCATCCCTTAGTGTAAGCGGCCAAGTTTCGCATCCATAAAGAACTGTAGGCAAGATAATTGTTTTATAGATTCTAATTTTTAAGTTCCGGGACAAGAGGCGCGAACTGAGTAGTTTTGTCACAGAAAAATAACAAGCATTTCCCGCCTTCAGTCTAACCTTAATCTCTTCTTCAATTTCGTTTTTTCTAGTTATCGTAGAACCTAGATACCTAAATTTATCTACCTGTTCAAACATATTACCATCTATATCGATATCACCAGTAGTATCGCCATTTTTGCAGCTAACCATATATTTTGTTTTATCCACGTTTATTTCGAGTCCTAGTTTTTTACCGGCTTTCATTAACGTTGTCGTATTTAGTTTTATAGTTTCAACGTCTTCGCTCAACAGTACCAGATCATCAGCATAGCCCAGCACGGATGTTGTCCCACCCAGATCCAACCCTTTCTCGGTACGCATTACCTCCCTAATGGCATGTTCTAATGCCAAATTGAACAGTACAGGCGAAAGGGAATCCCCTTGTTTTAAACCCGAGCGAACCTCAATTTTTTCCGACAGATTATTACCGATTCTAACTTTATTGAGTGTCTCCGTCAAGGTAAAAAATTCAATATGCTCTAATATTGCTAATCAAAAACTTTTTGCCACAGCCCGATTTTTATATAGTTTTGTAACGGATTTCATCACATTTCAAACGAACAGGCCAACACGTGTTTTATGAGATTGCTACTCAGGGAGCTCTGAAACGTACAGGTCCGTCGAAAACCGCACATCGGAAATTTGACAACAAAACATTTTTCTTTTCTTTATAACTTATTTCCTAAATTTTTTCTGGAATTTATTACATGTACGAAAATTGAAATGAGTTAATCAGAAAATTTCATCAAAATCGTTAGAGCCGGTTTTGCGCTACAGTTTATAGAAAAATATGTTTTTCACTTATTGCCCAGGGAGCTCTCAATTCGTATCACAGACATTAGTAGTAAAATGAAAAAAAAAAGCAACAAAATCGGTCTACTAGTTCCCGAGATAATCTTGGCACAGACAGACCAATGGCTGAAAATTTGTTTTTCGATGTGTGGGCTCTGAAACGTAAAGATCCGTCGAAAACCGCATGTTGAAAATTTGACCCGATCACAATAATTTCCTTAGCTAGTATTGCTAGTATACGTAGGAAAGTAAAAAACAGTATCCTATTTTTTATTTTATGTCTTATTTCCTACTAATTTATTTGTTCACTTTTTTGTTTAGATTCCTAGGTATATCATAACACTCCATGAATTACTTGCGCATACTCCTCATGACCATGTGGAGCGAAAGAGTCTTCAAAATGCTAGGCAACAGCTCGAAGATCTATCAAGACAAATGCATGATGAAGTAAGTTATTAAGCATTTTCTTTTATTATATTTAAAGAAACAAAAAAAAAATTTACTTTTTAGTATTAAAATAGTTTTCTTTTTATCTCAAATCCAAGAAAAAACAAATGATTTCATAAATTTTATTATAAAATAAGTGAGTGTCTTAAGACTAGATTTTTTCTTGATGTAGGGCTGCGGTGATAGTTGGTATGTGCATGGATTTTAGTGAAAATTCATATTTCTCTTTCAGAAATTTTATTTTTTTATCAGCTATTAAAATAATAATGCCAAAGGAATGATGATTTCAGTCTCAACAGATGATAACTCGGCTATTTTTAATTTAAAACAAAACTTGATCTCTAAGATTACTAGGATATTTGTTAGAAAAAATCATTATCACACAACTTTCTCTTACCACCCTCTTCTTAGCAGAAATAAGTATTTTCAAGAAAAGGAGAAGTGAAAATAAAAATTATAGACGCTACATTTATTTATATTTCATTGTGAGTATTTTTATTTGTTTAAGTACTCTTATACATAGACATATTTTGATTTCTATAACAAACCATAACATTTATGAAAACCACATATGTTTCTGTAGATAATATTGTCGGAGTCCATATTATATTAAGCTCATGTTACGTATGGAAGCTTGTTTTAATCTTTCGGGCGAGTTCAGATTCCTTTGGATCCTCCATTACCATTCTCCATTATGATCGCTTATTTCTCCTTTAGTTAATTATCGAATTCTTTCATATGCAATATTTAACTGGTTTATATCAGAGATCAATGTGAAATGGTTAATTATTTCAAATAAAAAAAATTAAAGGTACTTTAGAGGAAGCTAATGTTGAAAATTAGCAATTCAGACTCTGTTAGAGAACATCAAAGAGAATAAAACTTACATTATATTTAAAACTGCCTAATTTTCACAGATATAATTAATTTAATCGAAATCGTTAGAGCTATTTTCGTAAAAATGTGTAATAACGATTATATAAAGTGCCACTTCCGGTAAGCCGATTTTGACGAAAAAGTTACTGTATCATTCCAGGTGCATACAAACCTTAAATATGCATTAACTATAACTGCAAACATTAACTAAGGACCTCAAAACAAGAAAAAAATTTCCTCTGAAGGTATGTCTGCAAACGCCTTATTATTAACAGATATTAACACCTAAAGATTTTCGTTGTTATGAATTATTTACGTTATATGAAATAAATAAAACCTATTTATTTGTTCTAACTACTTTATTAATTAGATGTAAACATTAACATTCATATTAAATGTTGTTCAAAGTGATTTTCTTGAGCATTAAGACATGCTCATCATCTTTCTTCAACAGCAGCAGTGGCAGAACGGCACTGGATATGTGTTATTGTTTTACAAAATTCAATTATCCTTCTTCGAAAGGAATTAAGGTCATTGACCGGACTTGCATCGACTTTTTGTGTAATGTCACCCCAAACCAAAAAAAAATTCAATGGTGTCAGGTCTGGAGAGTGTGCTTGCCAAGCCACTGATCCTGCACGACCAATCCATTGATTGGGATATGGGGTATGATTGAGCAATTCCGGTCCATGACCTTAATTCCTTACAAAGAAGGATAATTGAATCTTGTGAAACAATAACACAAATCCAGTGCCGTTCTGCCACTGCTGCTGTTGAAGAAAGATGCCGAGCCTGTCTTAATGCTCAAGGAAATCACTTTGAACAACATTTAATATCAATGTTAATGTTTACACTTGACATAATAAAATAGTCAGAACAAATAAATAGTTTTTATTTATTTCATATAACGTAAATTATTTATAACAAAAAAATCTTTAGGTGTGAATATCTCCTAAACAAAGCTTTTGCGGACACACCTTCAGAGGAAATTTTTTTCTTGTTTTGAGGTCCTTAGTTCATTTTTGCAGTTTGGTCTCTTAACCATGAAACACCCTGTATATGAAATATATAGGTAAGTGAAAGTAAAAATTGATCCTACCAATAATTTTTTATGTGAGCCAACTGAAGACGATGGACACAAAATGTCCATTTTTAGGAGAATTGCCCATAACTATATGCCTCTTATGATTACCTAATAATATTTATTATTATGATTTTTTCTAGGTGAGTGAGACAGAAAATCTCCGCAAAAACTTGGCAGTGGAAAGGATGATAGTAGAAGGCTGCGATATCCTCCTCGATGTGAACCAAGTGTTTGTCAGACAGGGTAAAGATCCAGAACACATCTAACTGTCTTCTACGTTGTCTGCTTCATCAAACCATTCCATTTTTTATTTATTTGTTTTTATTTATTTTGTTAAATGTTTTTATTTTTATTGCTTTAATAACTGTAAATGACTACCAGACCTGCAATCCTTTTTGGTAGGCTTTGTGTTTATCATAAATCCGTCTTTTCTGTTTTAGTTAGTTGTATTTATTTATTGTTTTGTTTTTGTTTCTTAATTAATAAATGGAAAAATTCGCTTGTTGGTCCTCTGGTTCAAAATAATTTTGCTTGTTTTATTGATAAGATAACATCGTTGTGCTGAATGTTTCTTTCAATGATTATATGTATGTAGTTTAAGGTGACCAGAAGTCTCGATTTTCAACATTATGTCCTGCCCCGATTTTTAGAAAGAATGCTCGTTAATTTAGGAAACGGCAGGAGAACAGGAAGACAATATACAGTTTTCAGCGACCATGTAGCTATTTTGCTAGGATATGAGTTTTATATATATTCTTTTTATTTTATAATATTAAACTTTAATAATAACAAATAATTGTTTAACATGTGCAATAACTTGGAAACCCGGTCTCTAGTTATAACCTTCAATAAGTTTTATAGCATTTTAAAAAAGAACTGCTTGTGTACAAACAGCTGGTGCAAAACGTTTGTCTTAAAAACTGTGTATTATTAAAGTCATTAATTAGAAGTAAAATATAACATCAAATTATTTTCTCTCAAAAATACGCCTTTAGAGCTAAATTTTCAACCCTATTTCAGTTGAATACAATGTCGCCTGATTAAAATTTGCACCAGATTATCATTATGTAAAGTTAATTATTGTAACAACAAATTTGGACTATTGTTTAGATTTATTGAACCAATTTTTTAGTAAAGAACCTCGCCCCCCTTCAATGGTGTCCCAATTTACAGATGTTAAAATCTGGTCACCTTAATGTAGTTACCTTTTTATTTATTATTTATTTTTTTATTTTATTTTATTATTTCTCCTCAATTTTATTTTTAATGCAATTTACTTTCTTTATAATTATTATCTGTGCAGTCTATTTAATGTATAAAAATTGAAGTATATATTAATTTACGACATGCATTATTAAATGTGGCTTTGGGTGTAATAGTGCTCGTTAATTAATGTGTCATAAATATAATATTAACACAAATATATTTTGATCTATCCGTTTTTAGAAATAAGGTTGAAACAAATATAAGACAAATCCATCATGTTCTATTAACAATGGCAATTAAGAACTGGCCTACATACTAGAACTCTATATGAATCATGAATTTATGATCATTTAAAGTCTTATTTTCTGTTGGTATCGTCATAAAATTCGAATGAGTCGAAACTATTTTATTAAATATCATCTAGGTTACGTTTTTCCTTGATGAAGAATTAAAGCTTAATTAAAAATGGCAATCAACTAAATATGTGCAATTCATAAAATAAATATATATTTATTAGTAAAGGTCTATAAACATCTTTAATATAAACACATGCAGTAATAATGTGCATGTGAAGTATGTACATGAATATAAATGTAAATATAGTGATTTTTTTGTTTGATTTTTGCAAGGTAAAACAAAATTATTTTCTGTGATAGACTGCAAAAATAATTGAAAAGTAGTATTTTTATATTCAGAGATTTTAAAGCAATGTTAAAAATTAATTTTAAACTAGGTTAAAATTTGATATGCTTCCATTAATTTTTGTTTGTGTTTTTAAATTTGTCTTTGTTGATCAACTTCATAGTTGAATTCACTTTGATCTAGGCAATTTTTCAATCTGTTAGGGAATCACCAAAAATTAATGTTGTACTAACATTGTATTTAATTAGTTTAAGGAACAATTTCTTACCCTGCTAATTTTATATTTTATTATTTTTTCTTCAAGTTTTGTTGTTGTTTTTTATTAAACAACATATTGTTAACATAACAGTTTCTTTGGGTAGACTTCATTCTTCTAAGCATTAGTAAATAGAATCGTAAGAAACCAAAGATTTTTGAGCTTTCTTGAAGGTATCACTATTTTAAAAATCAAGACTCAAGTTCTTAAAGATTTGTTTTAAATATTGAAAATTGACATTTCAACTTAATCCTTAACATTGCAATTTTATAGTAATATTTGGCAGGAAGAAAACAAGCTTTGCATTATTTAAACTTTTATTTAATATATAGTTATTTTATTTGATAGAAGTATACGGGATCAGAGTTCTAACACATGAAGAAGAAAGGCCAATAAAGAACTGCTAACAGAAACTGGTCAATCAATATCCCATGATATGAAGGTATCGAGGTTAAGATGGGCAGGGCATGTACCTCGTAGCAATCCATCTGGAAGCCTCTACGTAACAATGAATGCCTCAATAGAAGGCAAAAGACAACGTGGAAGGCCAAAAAGCAGATGGATAGATAGAATCAACAAAGATGCAATAAAGAAGCTTACAGATAACTGGAAAGAAATAGCCCAAGACAGGAAGAGATGGAGCAGGCTTGTTAAGGCAGCAAAATATCAACAAGGTCTGTAAATGCAACAGAAGAAAAAAAATATTATAAAATAATAAAGTGTTTAAAATTCAATTTATTCAGATTTTTTCATGTTTGAAATTCAAATATATATATACATAGATTAAATTGCATTTTGGATGATCTTTAGGTTTTGACTTCATGGTACAGATCATAATTTCTTTGTATACCTTATTCATTTCTCATTTAATAAATTAAACTGAATAATTTTATTTTTAGTTAGGTACAGGGTGGTCTTGATAATCCGAATACGCAGATTTCATAGCCTGTTTGGGTTATCAAAGATTAAATTTAAAATTATGGAAAAATTCACAAGGTAACGAAAAGCATATATCATCAGTTAAATAAAAACGCATTACAACCAAAATATTTCTGAAAATGATCATATGATTCTCCAATTTTGTTGCTAATACATGGTCTCAAAAATTTCTTAAACGTACCAGGCTTCGATAATTGATGTTGTATCTATTCGTCCACTCCAAGCAAGTATTAAATACCTCTACATTATTTCTGTGACTTATCTACAATAAAAAATAAAACGCCTGTAAAAAAGAATTTACAGCAAAATAATAATTAACAAGCCAAACTTTACTGGCATTAAAATCTGCTTTGCCACCCTTCTTAAAAAAATTCCTTGGAAATTAGATAACCTCATGATCTCTGCTGCAAAAACTACATATAAAGAGATTCCTCAACTTCTGAATGGCTGTCTAATTTTAATGGCTTAGAGACACCACAATAAAATTTCGACACTATCAGATGAAACAATTTCAGTTATACGTACTGAGAAACTCTCGAGAGTGTTTTTTTTTTCTCTCTTGTTCAGATTACCAGGGTTTTGGATTACCAGTGGTTGGATTATCGAGACCATCGTGTAATGATTTATTAATACCTTCTATGCTGGCACATCAACAAGTATTAATTATTTTTTTATATTAAATGACATTTTTGTATTTGTACTTACTAAAAAAACAAAAGAAAATAATCATGTAATTGTTTTCAAATTTTTTTTTATCCTAATAACTACGACTCGCCCAAAAAACGCATAAAGTTATATCTGTTCTTATTGCAAGCATAGAAAGTAAAAAAGTAATAAAATTAGTAAATTAAAACAACGAATGACAAAAGTATGACAATAATTTTTCTTTTTTTTATTTATTGGGAAAATTTGTATTAAAATATTATATATTAATTTTGCAATAAATTGATGCTCGTTTAAGTAAATATATTGGCCTAAGTATAAAGTATTGAAATTTATATTATATCCTTGTTTTTTAAATAAACTGACATACTACGATGAATGACTTTTCTAGTAAACTATTAAGAAATGATATGAGAAGGAGTTAGTTGAGGGTGCGGTCAAATAAATAAAAAAATTAAAAAATATAAATAATTTTAATTTTTGCCGACGTTTCGACCCACTTTGCAGGTCGTCTTCAGGGCGTAATTTGTGGTATTGCGGGAGGCAGTTGAAACACTGCAGCAGTGTTTCAACTGCCTCCCGCAGTACCACAAATTACGCCCTGAAGACGACCTGCAAAGTGGGTCGAAACGTCGGCAAAAATTAAAATTATTTATATTTTTTAATTTTTTTATTTATTTGACCGCACCCTCAACTAACTCCTTCTCATATCATATCAACGGTCAACCATCTCTACATCATTAAGAAATGAATATATGACATTAGTTGGGGGTACAGATCAGCCTATATTACAATACTAACACTAACTTCACTCTCTGTTTTTAAAGTTACCAATTAAATTATTCTGTTTCATAAATGTTCTATAACTTGTATTAATCTTGATTAATAAAAATATTATTATTGTTAAATTGTTGATGTTAATTAAATATTGTTACTGATTAAACTATAAACTTGATATTTCCTATTCGATAATTTTTTTCAAATCTATTGTAACTTGATTTTTAACTGATTTCATCTTCTTCATTAACTTATTATAAAAACAAATTTTATTCATAAAATAAAATTAATAGTATAAATAAATACATAAAATTACATAAATTAATTGTACTGATGAACATTTGAAAAGTATTTTATTTTACTTTCTCGAATACTTTAAGCTTTTTTGCATGTTTAAAAGCCTCAAGCTCTGGAGCCTATTCTCTCGGAATTTCTATAACAGGTTCAAAATACTGAGATAAAACTCGATGAAAATTCCTTTTATAACCCACTTATTTGCATCGAACATTCTCAATGAAATATTGGGACTTGCTCTGACTATGATATGATAAGCAGAGCAAATTCATCTTCACGTAAATGAAGACAAAACAAAATATTTGATAGTTAGCCGAAAAATCCACCCTAACATCAAAATCTCCATGGATACTAAGTCATTCTCAACAATAAACAGATTAAAATACCTCAGCTCCACAATGACCTCAATAAATGATCAACTAACAGAGATATAACAGCGTATAACAAACAAAGAAATTCAGAAATATTAAATTAAGGATGCACAACACTGTTATAAAGACAGTTATGCTATAAGGTTGCAAAACCTGAGCTCTAACTGGCACCCTAGAAAGCAAAATCGAGAGATCTGAAAGAAAATCCTCAATAGGATAATCGTAGCTATCTAGGGTCAAAACCTTAACTCCTACTGGAAAAGGAATAAAATGAAACTGGTCAACCAATATTTCATGACATGAAGGCAAGGAGGATGGGTAGAGTATGTAGCTCACAGCAATCCATTGAGAAGCCTTTACACAACAATGAATTCCTCAATAGTAAGATACCACATGGAACCGAAATCCAAATGGATAGAACGAATCAACAAAGATGCAATAGAGTTCCATGCCACGAACTGTAAAGCAATAGACCAAGATGGGCAGAGGTCAAGAAGAGTGGTTCAGCCAGCCACAGATCTACAAGGTCTGTTAACCAAACAGAATATCAATTATAAAATCAGTCGAGTATAATTCTGAAAGATTTTTTTTTTTGTGCCTATATATTAGGATAATTACTTTGCCAGAAAGAAACTAATTATCTTTATGAAATGATGTTTAAGTGATTCTTGAAGCCCTATTAAATGTAATTAGATGGACAACAATACTTTTAGAGATAATTTTTTTATAAAACATGGTTATATTTTACCATTTTGGGGCTCCAGCCCGAAAGGCCCTTCTCTCCTCTTCCCCCTGTAGATCCTCCTGTGCTTACAGTTATAAACATGATTTTATAAAAGGTAATAAATTATATTTTAAACTAAATATTTCTACTCAGAGATGGTAGGGTGAGAAAATAATGAAACAAATTTGTTTATAAAAAAGATGTTTTCGGTTCCTCGATGTTTACTACAAATAGAACTCAAACATATTGGTTGATTACGGTTGGAATTGGACACTTGCATGAAAAAAAAATTCTGTAAATTTGAACTGCAATAGTACTCAAGTGATAAAAAATGTACTCAAGATTTCAGATGCCAAATAATAAAAGCAGACTCATATTTAACTAAGTCTTGAAATAATGATGCATCTTGGAGATGTAGGTGAAGGTTTAATGTATACCATTCATGATGTATACCACTGCCAAACGCAATGCTATCAAACATCTCCAAAGTGATATTTCAGCAAGATAATGGTCCTACCTATCATCCACATTTTATCAAAGAAAAATGGAGGGAATTAGCATCTTTCCCGGTTAATGGTGCATTCTTTAAAAGGCAGAAACTTCAAAATAGTCCAAGGAGGAAGTCAAATCAGGATGTGAGAAATTTTTCACCTTGAAAACCAAGGACTACTATTACTACCAAATTTAATTTCTGTCAGAAAAATAAGTTGAAATAATTGGCACAGATAACCTATATTTGTAAAAATAATTTTATACTGAAATTTAAATAAAACTCATTTTATGCACAAAGATTTTTTGTAAGGGCCTAGTATTTGGTACTTTAGGTTTTGGTGGAGGAACTAATCTTACACATCAGTCTTTTAATATTTTTACCAATACCCAATGACTGGTTATTTTGACATTTGAATTCTTTTTTGACTAATGTGGGAGTGCCAAATTACTTTTTTGAATGAATAAATAAGTAAAATAAATGTTATTTTATTCTGTTGGGGATCAAACCTATTCCATATTCAATGTTTTGGGTCCCTAACACCAATCTGCTCATCATTACACTCTCTATCCTCTATAAAATTTGAAGCTAAAAACAAAAATAATAATAATAGATTTTTTCGGATAAAAATTTAAATAATATCTAAAATCAGATTATCCCTGAAGATGCCCGAAGAGGCAAAAATTTCGATAAATTAGAAATAAAGTAATTATTTATCGAGACTGAAAAAAAACTTTTTCTACTAATACTTATTATAATCTCTTTCCTAAGATCATCTTTTAAAAATAATAATAACCATGGGTCAAAAATATGCAATTAAAAGTTGGAAAATAAAATCTAGCCTTATAAGAGGAACAAATCTTAAACTGGTAGTTATATAACATAATACTAACTTTGAAGTGAACCAAAATCTGCATTTAATAAGATAACTATAGTTGGATTGGTTAACATATAAAAAATATATATATAATCTATAATGAGTGCATCCCGCTCATAGAATCTGAAATTTATTTATTAAAGTCGATAGACAAGTTAGAGATACACAATGAAATATAGATCGGTGAAATGTTAAATTAATAGTTATTTAATAGCATTAAGATTGTTTTGCTATCTTCCAATAAATCCTAATTTAAATAATTTAATAAATATTGAAGTTTTTTGTGTTTGAAATGAAAATGTTTTATTGTGAAACATAATAAATTAGAAAAAACTATGATAGTATATCTAGAGATATTAAAGCCTTAAGATTTTCTATTTGATTTTATTTTTTATTTATTTTATTTTATTTTTTGTTTATTTTAATATTCAAACTTCATATCCTTTTGAACATGAAAAGATAATTATTATTTTAGGATTTTGGGTAAAACTATCGGCACCAATTCTGAGAAGGTTCCAGTTAGCCGAACCAACCTCTTAGCAGGATAAGCGTAAGACGTGTGGATTTGAGAAAAAATCTTCAAGCTTCCTGTTCTGATAAAGGTATTCGGAAGCAAAATTGTTAAATAAGCGGCTTAGATAGCATTATATCGTTGTGAGCTTTTTTTTATTTTATTTATTTTTATTTTTTCCAGAGGCTTATTAATGCATATTATTTTATGTGCATTTATTTTTTGTTTATATTGATTTTTTTTTTTTGTTACAAGTACATGCATAATATCCAGTGAGCTTTGCTTATATCACTAGTTTGTACAGACTTGCGCATTTTATTAACATAGCGAGTAAGAAGAAATGCCAGACCTGGGCATTCTATAGCAATATGCCCCGTTTAATATATTTTTATATCTATTTTAATCAATGTATCGGTTAAATTTAAGCATATATAAGAAAAGATTTTTTTAAAAAAATATCTTTATTGCCATCATCAATTCGTACCATTTCTTCTCATAAAATTTATTTTATACAAAAATAAATTGCCTGATGGTTATTTTAAGTTAGTTTAAATTAAATATAACTAAACTCATTATGAACAATTTAAATAAGAAAAAAAATACTTGAATGTTCTCACAAAAGTTACTAGCGAACTTGGAAAAAAATTAGAGTTGTTTGTTTTAACAGTAGGCCATCAATGACCAAAACGATACCTGACATTTATATTATTTGATAAACATGGACTCTATTACAGAAACCACAGCTTTCTCACACGGAAGAATTGTTCATCTGATGTTTTTCATAAAAATGTAGAATTTATGGTTCATAGAAAAATGTACTGAAGCCATTTCCATGATTCTGTTGAAATAATTAAAAGAAATCCAGACCCCTATGGTGACTCCCTGCTGAAAAAATGTACACAATTATTTGAAACAAAACAAGAATTTAACTTTAAATACAGTATAACAAGACAAATATAAAATTTGTGAACACCATGGCATTTAATTTTTCAGAAGCTAGTAGATTTCTGTGTAAAATTTAGATATGAATGACCCACTACAGGTAACCAATTGTCTACGGAAAATCCCTAAAGTTGGATGAAGGAGTAATGAGTATTTGTTCTCCAAAACCCCATGCACAATAAATGTTAACTTTAGCATTTGAGTTATACATGGTGTCTTCAAGGATAGATAAACCCTTATAATTTTACTATTTATTCAAGTTATAACAACGTTTCTAGCTTACTTTGAGGGCACTACAGTCTTTGGGCACTTCAGTCGGACTTAGGGCTCCATGGACAATTCGATTCTACGCATCCCTATTCAATGCTAATTTTTTCCATCCAGTGATTTCAATTCTTGCCAGTGAATCCTCCTCTAGGTCATCCAACCATCCTCTTTTTCTTTTCCCCGACACTATCTATCCCATTATTTTCTTTGTCATTCTATCATCTTCCATTCTCTGCACATGAACCAGCCAGCTAATTCTCTGTGAATTTATGAAGCGTACTATATTTTTATGTCTTATCAAGTCTTCCAGCTCCTGGTTATTTCTAACATGCCACACACTCTGGACACAAACTGGACCAAAAATCCTCCTTATGATCTTCCTTTCAAACATGCTTAACATGTGTCAGTCTGTAACTTTCAGAGTCCAGGTTTCTGCAACAACAGGCCTGACAAGCAATTTTTAAAGCTTCATCTTGGTACCTCTAAAGATAAGTGGAGATTTGAAGAGGTTTATAAGACCGTAATTCTGATATATTTCCTACCATGATCCGTTTCCTGATTTCTTTACTCACCTTGTTTTCACAATTGATATTTAATCCAAAGTAAGCAAAGTGTTCAACTGGTCCAAACGAAAAATCACTAAACTGGAAATCAGCCAACGTTCTTGCTCCAGATGCAGACAACACCGTGTACTTTATCTTTTATTCATTCATCTCTAGGCCTGGCATCAGTTCAATGAGGATTCCCTTATTGCTCATTCGCTTCTTCCAATATGTGAGATATGGGTTGTCAAACTTCCTCTTTGTTCAATAGTTTTTAGGCCTTTGTGGAGATCTAAGTTATGGCTAACTAACAGTACGAAGAGCTAACAGTATGGCTGACAGCATCACCTTGTCAAACTGTTGAAATAGAATCCATTGCTCATTCTATTTCCAATAAGAACTTTCTCTCTTGAGTGGAACAACGTTATTTTAATTAAATTAGTTAATTTCAAGGGAATACTAAACTCCTTTAAGGCCGAAGTTTATTGGATTCTATTAACACGATCGAATGCTTGCTTGAAGTCAATGTAGAGCAAATGCACAATTATGTTGCGCTCATAAAATTTTTCCAGTACCTGTCTGATTACAAAGATTTGGTCAATCGTGCTCCTGTTGGGCCTAAATTAATAATAAGTTTAAATTCGTTCAGAGTATACCTTCAGTCTAGCCATTATAAGGTTTGATAATATTTTGTAAACGACATTTAGTAGTGTAATAACTCTATAATTGTGGCATACTATCTTATCCCCTTTTTTCACAATAAGTCCAGAAGACCATTCTATAAATTCCAACATATTTCCATTATAATTTATTTTTAGTCCACAATTATAAAAGCCACCTTGTTCCTCCGATCTTATTCGCATTTTGTCTAATGTATGACAATTCCTGAAAACCAGTACTACCTCCTCCTTCTATTGTTTACAGTCCATGTTAACCAATAGGAGGAGATTAGTATGGGGTTTCGGGAATTGACATTTATTAGATGAAATGCAAAAAATATGCTAGGAACATGATGGTAATTATATTTATGGACTAAAAATAAATTATAATAGAATTATATAATGGAAATATGTTGGAATTTATAGAATATTTGTTGGTTTTTGAAAAATTGAAAATGATCAAAGTAGCTAGAATCATTGTTATAACTTCAATAAATAGTAAAATTATAAGGGCTTATCTATCCTTGAAGACACCATATACGTGCCCTTGAAAAACATACTACTACTAAAAGCAACTAAATATACTATAGCATTTGAGTTTCTATAGACCAATGCTGGTCTGAACTTAAAATGATCCTACAGTACAAATATTGTTCCACTTTGATGGCTGAGGTGATGATATGTCAAAGAAAGATGGAAAGTTGAACTCGTGCTGTCTATTACATGTGAATTACTACTCTCTACACTAAGATGTAACATGTCCCAGAAGAATAGAAGAAAAATAAATGCTGCCAATAGGTGCTCTACTGTAGCCTAAAGAAGCAGTTAAAGAGCAAGTTTCTCCATTATTAAGAGAAGGTTTATGAGATTTAGATACTGTCTTTAAATAAATTGTTTGACTAGTAGCAATTCTGGGTTATATGACCATCGAGGCCAAATTCTCAAGATTTAGCATTTTAATTTGAAATAAATGTAAACGAAAATGTCAGCCTTAAATTTAATGGTTCACATTTGTATCAGAAGAACAGCAATACATATGATTGCAGAGTTTCGATATTATTTAATCAATACACGGTGTATTATAAGAGGTTAACAATTCTCTACATATTAATACCTACCTTCTATAAAATGATAGTTTCTTGTAATATTTTGAATATAAATTATCAGCCTCATCAAAGAAAGAAGATGACAAAATATTATTTTAAGAATTGAGGATGTATCTTTGATTTTAAATTTATTGCTTGTTATTAGTATGATTATTTCAGTGATAAATATTATCAAATAAATATCATAGATCCTACTGAGATTTCTTCTCTACCATGGGAGAAGCTTCTTTTTCCTGAAGCCTTAGGAACCCAAATCTTAGAACCATAGGTTGTGATAGGTCTTATTACTTTCTCATACACTGTGATCTTGATTTTATCAGAGAAAAATCTAATATATAATTCAGTATTCATCAAGTGGCCACACAGTATCTATTCCCCACAGCCTTCCTTGCTTTCAGTCATTCATCCACCATTTCATTATTTTTTTGTAATTAACTCACCTAAATACTTAAACACTTCAAACACTTTGATATTGCGATTTCCTATTGTAACACATGTTGATATAAAAAAAAATTTTGATATTAAAAACATTACAACATTAAATTTAATTTTTATCTCTTTTCCACAATTATATGTCAAATTTAAAAAATCTCTTGTAATGTATACCATTTCTAATTTATAACTAATAAATCAAATGCATTATATGTTCGAAAATAGTGAAAAGTATATAGAGGAGCTAGTTAAAATAGAAATAAAAACGTTATAAATTCAATTATTTTTTCTTCTTAAATTTCACCTATAGGCAAGGTTGTGGAGAAACAACAATAAAGAAAAGTCAAGAATATGAACTAATTAATTTGATTTATTGTTATAGAAATTACATAATCACTAATTTAATGTTATAAAAATTACAATTTTAATTAAGAATTAATAACCAATAACTAAAATTTAGGAAATCATTATTAATAACGTTACAAATTACAAATTTTCTATTTTTTTTTTAACTCCTAACCGGATATTAGCACGTATTTGCTTATTACGAAAAATACTTCACAGGTGGTAGATTATATTTATAAATAATAAATTTAAAAAATATAATTTTCAGTAAATATACGTAAAATCATTGAACTATTTTTTAATATAATACATCTAATATAATAAACATAAAGTATATTTAGTGGCATTCTATATCTGATTTTATTTAACCTATTTTTATTGAATCCCCATAAACCCACCAAACTTCTATAATCCAACACACCCTAATACCAAACATATCTCATTATAGAGACTTCACTATAATATAGTTTCCCTTAAATACAAGAATAAGGTGACTCTAAATGTTAGGCTCTGAACCCCTATCACCAGGTCTTAGGCCCACTGCTTTTAATGAATTTGTTCAGTATAAATATTTAAAAAATTGTCATAAAATATATGAATTTATGAACAATATATCTTTTTCAGACATATCTATTCTATTTTAAAACATCCATTGGATTGTGTTAAATAACAATTATTTGTCCAGGTCTGGATGACATGATAATTCCTCGATTAATCAAATAATAATTTCAGTCCCAAGTAATGGCTTTAATATATAAAATACAAAAGGCTTTTGTGAAAGTAGTTGACAACTCAAATTCATATTTTGGGGAATGATATGAGCATGTTAGTTAGCATTGGTAAAGGGAATTTCGCTAAGATTTTAGAAAACAAATTATTATTAATTACAATGAGTAGAGTTATTTGTTTCCCGCCCAGCTTGGTAGTTTTTATAACAAGGGGATAGTTACGTAAATATTACTTGGACTCTAGTTCTAAAACTCTAGTAAAATATGGAGATTGGGCACGAGATCACATCGATCAAACTGTAGATGAAATTCTGAAAGAAGAAAAGTCTATCTAAACATAGGCAGAGGCAACCAATCACCAGATTTTATTTCTATTTTTGAAAAATAAACATAGCACTAAACGAAAATCCTGTTTTTTGGCATTGTTATTGTTTGTAAAAATTACTACTGCTTTAATTTAGATCATGAATATTGAACTTCCACTAGCTCAACAGGTACATCAATCCCATCGGGTCCTTTAGAACCGAGGTCTTGGGCTTACCAAGCCGAAGTGCCTGTCATTGGAAATAGATAACCATAAAATATTGGACGATGAACTGAATAGGATCCATCTACAATGACAAGAACTCTTGATAAGACTCCAAACTGGACTGAAGAGGACCTGTTGGTGGTAGTTATACCTCTTGAGTGGAAGTTGAATAACTGTAACAAATGAATAATGAATACAATTATCATTAAATACTGAGTATTTTTATTGCTTGAAAATGAAAAATCTGAAGATTTTTTGCCTCCATCTGCTTTCAGATCCACTGCCACTTTCTGAATTCCATCTACATTGTATTAAATTTGATCTTATACCTAGCTACCACCATGAAGCAGTGCTTTGTACCTAGTTCCATTTGGACTATGAGGAAACACTAATGATTTTAATATCGATTTAGTAAAGATATAAAACGAAAATTATTGAAACAACCAAGCCTGAGGAGAGAAACCAAGTGACTCAGGGTCAATTTTTCTGGGCTCCCTTAAATATTGAATTTACCACTAAAACTCAACTGAAGTCTTTAATAAAGTATGAAAAAAAAATTATATAAGACATTATATAATTATTATGTAATATTGGATTGGCTAATAAGTCGTTTCGGTTTTTCAGGGTGAAATAAAACTCAATTTATTATAGACATAAAATTTATTTTAATCTACAATATATTGACCATTATTTAATATGACTTTTTTCCATCTTTCCACTAACTGCATAATTCCAGGTTTATAGAATGTCTGGAGTTTATTGTTAAAAACTGATCCAAGGGGTTTTTGATGTCCTCTTCCTTTCGGAATTTCTTTCCATTCATTCCAGAGATCGGAATAAGTGGTAGTCATTAGATCTGGTGAATAGGGAGAGTGTGGTAAAATGTCCCATCCAAAGCTCAATAATTTCTTGCGAGTGACCAATGAGATGTGGAACCTACTGTTGTCTTGAAAGAACACAACACCCTTCCGATTTGCCAGTTCTGGGCGTTTATTCTTAATTGATTGATCCAATTTTGTTAATTGTGAGCAGTATAGAGTTTAATCAATTGTTTGTCCTGATGGCAATAGCTCATACAAAATAAAACCTTTGAAATCCCATGATATGGAAAGCATTATCTTCTTTGGATGCAATCTGGGTTTTTACATTCTTCTAGGAGACTCGCTACTAAGTCCCCATATTTTCTACGGACTACATTATCGTAAAATATCCATTTTTAATCTCTTGTAACCAACATTTTCAAAAATCGGTCGTTTTGTTGCAGTTTCCATAGTGAATCACAAATAGAAATGTGTGTTGCCAAGTTGACTTCGGTTAGAGAGTGAGGGATCCAAACATTAAGCCTGGAAACATAGCCGAACTTGTGCAACTGGTTTTCTAAGCTTGTGTGCGACACATTTAGGGCGATAGCAATCTCTTACACTGATTAGGTGCGATTTTGATCAAAAATGGCCTTAACATTGCTCGTTTCAATTTCATACGGACAACCAGACCGTTGAGTATCATTTATGTCAAAATTTCCTGAATGAAATTTGGCAAACCAATTTTGACAGGTGCCTTTCGGTAAAGGCATCATCCCCATAACCATCACAAATTTTTCAATGAGCTTCTACAGCACGCTTACCTTTTTTAAAATAATACAACAAAATATGCCCATATTCACAGTGCAATAGCAAATACAATACTAAGCTAGTTGCAACAAGGGTTAACAGATATAGTTGTTGACATATTACCAACAGGATAAACAATCCACCTTAATTAAATTAATTCATCAGATAAGAAGTGTATCATAGTTACATAAAAATAAACAGAAAAACTGAAAGGACTTATTTGCCAACCCAATACTTGTTATCTTATCTGAACTTTGTTTTAATTTAAATTCAGAAGCAAAAAAATAAAGCCTTATTTGAGATCCTTTGACCCAAGGCTGCGACCCCCGACTGGTCCCCCTCTCACTCTTTCTCTCTCTCATCAGGTCAGGAAACAATTAAGAGAGACTAGACCATGGTTTTATTTATAACCTGGTATATAACCTATAAAATAGTGAATATAATCTCAAGAAAATTATAGAATATTCTTGTTCCTCCTACATATTCCAACGTGTTTTAAATTGTAATATTCTAAATACTCTCCTACTGAACAATATTCTTTAAATTTTTTTAAACAATTTATGAAACATCATCATCATCATAGTCATATTCCTCTTTACCACCTATGCAGTGTGAGGTTGGTAGAGCTTGGACCAGGTGGACCTTTCCAGTACCAGCTCTTGTCTCCTGTTCCATTCCAAACCTCGCTTCTGGAATGCATCTCCCACGCTTTCTTCCCAGGAGATTCTGGGTCTTCCTCTTGGTCTCCTACCCTGCATGCGAGTCTCATATGTCTTCCGTGCGACTCTGTTCCGGTCCATACGGAGGAGGTGCCCAAACCATCTCAACTTATGTTCTTCTATAATGGTTTTGGCTGCTTTGGTGTCGAGATTGGCGCGGATTGTAGTGTTGCGAATTCGATCTTGTCTAGTCTTTTCCTCCACTTTTCGCAGGTATCGCATCTCTAGAGCCTGGATCTCCTGTGTTTCGAAGTAAGTGTCCAGGACTCGGAAGAGTACGTCACTATAGGAAGGAATACTGATCAGAAAGCCTTTCTTAACCAAGCCGAACATTCTTCCAGCAGCTCCTATTCTGTGCCTTACCTCCTCGTCAATATATCCATTTTCGTTGAGTTGGGCACCTAAGTATTTGAAACTTATTACGAAGCAGATTTAATAAATTAGAGGAAGGAGATGGTCCGGGGTGGTGGTCCTAAAGAAACTAAAATAGTGGAAAAACTATTTTATTTAAAGCCAACTTTTCGACTTGACTTTGGAGGTCTTTTTCAGAGCTAGAACGGACAAGATAGAAAATTGTAGAAGTTACATAATATTTAGATAAGAATTATAAGCAAGGTGAATAAACTTGTTGACATTATAAATATTAAGTAAATTGAAATATTAAGAACAAGCAACTATATAAACAGAGTAAACTAACTAACAAGATCTTAAACTGAAGTAAATAAACGGTAAAAATTGTTGGAGATTATTGTAGATATGGGATAATTGAGTGTAATAAGAAGGATTGATAATACATGCAATTATGAATATACTCCTACAGATCTCAAGGAGAGATTAGAAGAAAAAGGAAAAATAATAGAATAAAAAGGAAATGTTTTGATCTTGTTGGAGGGTGGTGAGGGGTAAGTGGTAAAAAAAAAAAAAAAAATCTGGAATATTACAGTATCAAAAATTTTAAGATATTGATGGATACAAGAAAAAATACGATATCTAGAAACTAATAAATTATAAATATATGCATATATATAACAAAATAAAATTAAGAAATTATAGATAGAAATACAATGTGAATACAACTAAAAATGAAAGTAAAATGTAAATATAAAAATAAGAGACCATACATTGCAGAACTATTTTAAAAGTATAGAAAGAAACAAATATGAATAATTAGAATTAGAATTAGTTGTATATATTTTAAGAAAATTAGATTTAAATATTAGATAAAGTTGAGACATAATGGTTAAAAGGTTTAATGAATAGTTGAATGAACTAAAATAAATAGCTTCTTAAAGTTATAGAATTTAGAATTTCCTTAAGAAAGGCACAATTTAATAAAAATTACTTTTAAAAATTTTAAATACTTAATGTCAAGATTTAAATAAATTATTAATCTTGCATTTCCATAATTCTTATTAGCATTACAAATAACCCAGTGAACACCAATGTATTATTTATAATATAGAAAATAGTTAACATGTTTTCCACTAGAGTGTCTTCTTAAAAAATCCTCTAGGTGGAATACCCTGTTTCTACTTTAGTTTCTCTTCTAAAGGTAAAGTGATCTAAGAAATGCAAAAACTATCTGATATTTTCAGATGACCACTGAAGTGCTAATATCATTGCCTAAATTGAGGAAATTATTGGAGACTACCAATGTGGATTTAGATGGAATCGTTCAACTATTGATCAAATATTTTCTTTACGGCAAATATTAGAGAAAAATTTAGAGTACAACAATGTTGTTCACCAGCTGTATATCGATTTCAAAAAGACTTACAATTCTATTGAGCACCAAAAACTATATAATATTCTAATCGAGCAGAGGATTCCAAAAAAACTAGTAAATCTAGTCAGGATGTGCTTGACGGAAACACTGAATAAAGTTAGAATCGGTAATAATTTGTCCAAAAAGTTTGCGGTTCGTTCGGGTTTAAAACAAGGTGATTCCCTTTTGCCTATCATGTTCAATTTGGCATTAGAACATGCCATTAGGGAGGTAATGTTTACCAAAAAGGATTGGATCAGGCTGAGAAAACACCCGTGCTGGGCTATGAGGATGATCTGGTACTGTTAAGCGAAGACACGGAAACTATAAAACTAAATACGACAACGTTAACAAAAGTAGGTAAAGAACTAGGGCTCGAAATAAACATGGATAAGACAAAATATATGATTGACTGCAAAAAATGGCGATATTGCTGGTGATATCGATATAGATGGTAATATGTTTGAACAGGTACAGAAGTTTAGGTATCTCGGGTCTACGATAACTAGAAAAAATGAAATTGAAGAGGAGATTAAGGTTAGACTGAAGGCGGGAAATGCTTGTTATTTTTCTGTGACAAAATTGCTTAGTTCGAACTTTCCTGTCTCGAAACTTAAAAACTATATTCTCTAAAACCATTATCATACCTAAAGTTCTTTAAGGATGCAAAACGTGGCCGCTTACAATTAGGGATGAGCAACGTCTTAAGGTTTTTGAAAATAAAGTATTGCTTAGAATATTCGGACCGAAGAAGGATGAGTTAACCAGAGAGTTGCATGAACTATATCCACTTAATATAATTGAGATGATTACATCGCGGCAAATCAAATAGGTTTGTGAAATTGTTAGGCTTAGTAACAAAAGAATTCCTAAAAGATTAATATTTGCTGTACCGAATGGTAAACGTCCAAGGGGTAGACCAAAGCGAAGGTAGGAAGATTGCATTAAAGCAGATCTGAAGGAAATGGGTTTGGACGGGTAATGGTGGAGAGAGGTGTGTAATAAGCGATTGGTGGTGTCGGCATCGAACCTTCGGGTTCACTAAGCGTTTTATTATTATTATTATTATTATTACATTTCAACATATGTTGTAATTCTTTATCAGGACTTTCATCAAGTAATGCAGAAGCAACAGCTTCCAGATAAAATCCTACAACATAGGTCAAAACCAAAGGCTAACAAAATAAAAACTACTAAAATACACTTTATTTGTCTGTTGACCGCATCCCTGACCAATTTCTCCTTAAAATAGAAAATTTTGTGATTGTTTAATCAATTGACTTCGATTACTCATAGAAACAAAAATGGACCAATTATTCTATTGGACCAATTATGGAAAAAAAAATTATTCTCTTTGGGGGGAGGAAGGGCTTCGGAGCCCAAAAGCCTATCTTAAATCTTCTAGTGCTCATGACCATATAAAGCATCTTCAGTAATATATATATATATATACTTGTTATTTTTATTTAAATTTCTCTGATAAAGTAACAACTTTCAATAAAACATAAAACTTATTATCAAATCTCTGTCTCCGTCTATTTTTAAAGTTATTTTTTTTGTAGGTAATCTTTAAAATTATAATATAAAAACTTGTTGAAATATACCAAATACAAATTTTAACTAGTTAAAAAATTATCTTCATATAAATGTTTAGTAATAAAATAGTTCTTAATGTAAAATACATACCTAAGTTTTTTTAGCTGAAAATAAAATGATGAACCTGTGTGATTAGTCATAGAAACTTTTTCCCATTAATGTACAAATTAGTGGATATAAGTAAGAAAAAACACCCTTCTTTTTACAGTGTCATATATTTATGTTTAGGAGCTTTTGGTGCTCTGCACCATATTTATATAAAAATATTTTTAAATACACATTAAATTAGAATATATATACAATAATTATACAACATTTATTATACAATTATATTTATATATACATATAAATTAGAAAAGTTATAAATTATATTTGTTAATTGTCACACAGGAATCCCCCTATGTTTCCACATACCTTTACAATGCTCGTTCAATCCATCACAATTAACAAATTGAATGTATCATTTTTCTAATTTATTGTATGGTTACATATATATATATATATATATATATATATATATATTATATAATTATTGTACATTTATATAAGTATATTGTATATATATTCTAATTTAATGTGTATTTAAAACTATTTTTTAGATTAATATGGTGCAAGGCACCAAAAGCTCCTAAACATAAATATATGAAACTGTAAAATGAAGTGTGTTTTTTCTTACTTTAAATATTATTGCACAGTCTACCTATTTAAACGCAATTAGTAGATGTATTTATGGAACCTAATGTAGTTTATATTGAATCCGCCTAGTTAGGATTTTAGATGAGTAAAACTCCTCTTTTTAGTGATTTCAGTTGAGTTCGCTCAATTCATGACTAAATGGAATGAACTATCATTGATTCCATGATAAATTGCTTAGCCAATGAGTTAGATGGTTGTGACATAGGCATGTTTTTGGTTAGTGTGGATGATGAACTAGCTAATGATGATGAAGGCTGTGATTACTAAGGGTTAGTGATGGAATGTTTATGACATTTGGTTTGGTGTGATTCGTTGAAAAATTATAATATTGACAATCTCCCAAACAAAATTGATTGTGTGTTTGTATTTTGTTTGTTATCCCCAAACTTCTGACAGGGGTGCCCAGAAGGGGGTTTTATGCTGCAAGTTGCACCATCAAAATTAATGAGGAGACACATTTTGACTTTGTTTTCAATTTTTAAGGGGGGTACACTTTGACGGGGTTATGAATTTTCAAAATGAAAAGTTCCAAATCAAAAGACAAGTGGAATCATGGAAAAAGATGTGTAATGGTATATAATCTACGAATATTCAAATTCTACTTTCATTTGCACTGTTTTTAAGAAGAGGGCTTCTTAGGGACTGTGTCTTCTAATGATTGGAAAATATGTCTTCTTAGCCTACTTTGACATTCATGTCTCCCATCACAATTATTAATTTTTAAAACACTTGGTGCTGGAGTCAATGGTTCTTTTTAATTCCTCTGCCTTCCTTGTAGAACTTCTGTTTCTTATTTTTGTCCAATGCTTCTGTGGGTTCATGTACGCTAAAGATATTGAAGTTATAAAACCTTTCCCTAATGCATAATATACAGATTAAATATACGGACTTATTGGGTCATATCCTATAAGTAGGCTTCTAATAAATAGTCTCTATATGCTCTGAGTAAACCTTCTTCCTCAGTTAGTTATAGTGTCATTATTCTCACTAATACCCAAGATTGGATTGAGGAATGATGTACTGAAGGATCATCCATCAGTATGAGACTTTATTCCACTATTACCTAACTCACACACTCAATAATATTGTATATTTATAACTTCAATAATACTTTCAGTAATATTGTCCTGGAAGTGCTTTTTTAAGATGTACATCATTTGTTCAATTTTTATACTCTTCTCCAGAAAACGTCCTAATCATCTAACTTCCTGATAAAGCGGATTCAAAGGTAGTTGATTGTCGAGGAAAAATCTGAAGATAATATTAGCTGATAGGAAAATATTGAAAGTACGAGATGAGCTATACAAATTTCCCCTTTAATGTACAAATTAATGAGTAGATATATTTCTTGAACAAATATAGTTAAACAAAATTAATTTGATTAATATTAAGAAACTAAATAAAAACATGAATATTGTATACCGAACAATTTGAAAATGTTATTTTTACAGAAAATTTTCATCAGGTCTGGTAGTTTCATTAGAAAATCTAGTTATAAATAGTTAAATTTTAATTTTGTGATTGTACTATTCATATTTACAAATAATTGTTAAAAATATGTCTATTTATCTTGGCATTATGGATTAGTGCTGTAATGCTGTAATTCTTGACATTTTTTTTCTAATACAGTTAGTTAGAAATTGTATTGATCTTGAGGAAAAAAAATTAAAGTAGTTAAAAAATATAAATGATTAAGATAAAATAATTATCTGTAAAATGAAAAGAGCACAAATCTATTGCACAAAAAATACACCATGTTATATTTAAATTTTATAAACTGATTACATTAGTAAAATATTTAGTAAGAAATATAATTTTATATGTCTTCCATTATAATGTGTAAATGTCATATTAGTCTTTCGAATTAAAATTGTTTTAATTTAATTTATTTTCTATTTCTTTACTAGACCTGTAATAACCATTAATATTATTATAACTAAAACTGAACTATATTAGTTTTCCTGTTGGACTAGTTGTTGAAAATATTGTGTTATCAATAATCATTAGTTTGTACATAATTGTTAAGCCGTTTGGTTTTATCAATTTTTTATTTTTCCACTCACTGACGTTATTTTTATTGGGTTTGGAAGTAAGTCCTTTTGGTTTTTTTGTTTATTTTTATGTCACTATGATACATTCCGTATATGATGAATTAATCCCTAAGGTGGATTGTTTATCCTGTTCGTAATATATCAACAACTATATCTTTTAACTCTTATTGAACCTAGCTTAGTATTGTGTTTACTATTGCATGATGAATATGGAAGAAAATATCATTCATTATTGGCATATTCTGTTGTATTATTTTAAAAAAGGTAAGTGTGCTGCAAAAGCTCATGGAAAAATTTGCTATGTTTATGGGGATGATGCCTTAACCGAATGTACCTGTCAAAATTCGTTAGCCACATTTCATTCAGGAAATTTTGACATCAATGATGCTCAACAGTCTGGTCGCCCACATGAAATTGAAACGAACAATGTTAAGGCCATTGTTGATCAAAATTCCACCCAATCAGTGTGAGAGATTGCTATGACCCTAAATGTGTAGCACACAAGTATAGAAAACCACTTGCACAAGCTCGGCTATTTTTGCAGACATAATGTTTGGGTTTCTCATGTTTTTTTTTTGTTTTTTTTTATATCACAAAAAAATCAATTCGACTTTAGCTGCCTACATGAAATTTAGCAGGAATTTAGGGCCACATAAACTACACCAAATGACATCAAAAGTACCTTCCTAAACAAACTACAAATAGAGATAAAAAATAAAAACCTATAAGGAGTTTTTGTTTATTTATTCCTTATGTAGGCATTAAATTAAAAAACCATTCGGCTTTGAAGAGCAATAATTCAGCTTTCCAGCAGAATCAAATTAGCTTTCCAGTAACATCAAATTTTGGAGAAAATCCTGAAGAGTTATGAATGATTGGAAAGGTGATGTGTTTCACCAAGAAAACGCTAGGGCTCACACTTCATTGGTCACTTGCAATAAATTATTGAGCCTTGGATGGGACCTTTTGCCCCACCCTCCCTATTCGCCAGACCTAGCTCCAAGTGACTACCACTTATTCCGGTCTCTGCAGAACTCCATGAATGGAAAGAAATTCCAAAAGGAAGAGGACATCAAAAACCACTTGGATCAGTTTTTTAACAATAAACTCCAGACATTCTATGAACATGGCAGTTAGTGGAAAGATGGGAAAAAGTCATATTAAATAATGGTCAATATATTGTAGATTAAAATAAATTTTATGTCTATATTATCAAAATAATAGTTTTATTTCACTCTGAAAAACCAAAAGGACTTATTTTTCAACCCAATATTTGAATTGGCTTTGTGCTGTTATTGCGGGGGAAATAGTTTGTTATTACAGTTTTTTACTTTCACTTACCTAGATATGAAATATATAGTTAGGAGAAGTATTGAGATCTGAAAAATTTTGAATTTCAATTTGATGAAAATAGATATTTTGAAGTCTATAATTCCAAATAACCAAGTCTTGCAAATTTTGATTTATTTGGTTTAATTTTTAATGTTAGGTTGTAATTTCAAAAATTGCCCACGCCTTATGTCCCCCAAAATGCAGATAAAGAATAAAGAACCCGTCAATGTTTTGCCAATTCAGGCATCATCAGGACAGAAGAGAAAAATGAGCTATTTTACTTCAACTTTCTTCCAGTATGCGATTGGGTGTCATGGAATGATATAATTTTTTATTTTATTTACTCTTATGTATTGATGATACCTGAATTGGCGAAACTTAGACAGATTTTTATTCTTTGTCTACATTTTGGAGAAATAAGGATGTATGGTTGGACTTTATCCAATTATAACCTAACATTGAATTCCTGTCTCTTGGTGAGTTTTTACTGATTTATATTTAATTTTTAACATAAAATACAATCGTTATTTATAGATTAGACATATCTATGTACTTTCAAACCTTCATTTGTATATAGAGCTCGGAAAAATATCCTGTACCACAAACAAACCATGAAGGGTCTTAGGTTCAGTACAATGTGAGGAAGTACTGTTACAAAGCCAATGGTTGTGTAGGGAGATGACCGGACCGATACCACGCTCAACCGCCAGATTTTTCTCCTTAATTAATTATTTAATTAAGAGTATCCACTTTATATAGGCTGTGCTTACCACTGGACGGTCTCCCGGCCACAGTGTTGATCCACAGCTGATGAAACATTATTAGTCATCTTCCGGGTTCGAACCTGGTACCTTGAGTCAGTGCTCACCCACTGAGCTACCCCATTCCCTTCGGAAACTGGCATAACCTTGTTTAAATAAAGTTATGGAGTAAAGAGTTTTTTTTTTGCCCACCATTAATATAATAGAGTTTGTGTTATTTTGGCAGTCTTAATGAATTTTTACATAGATAGACAGGTCCAAAATTCACAAATAGGTTTTCCAGATTTATCTCCATTAAAAATGCACTCAAAGATTTTTTGTAATAGCCCAATTTTTGGTGGAAAATAATTTCTACTTAAAGTGAGAGTTTGGTGAAAGTTATGCGATAGGCGCACTATTTTGTTTTTTGGTAACTCCATCTGATATTTTTCATTCTTTTTGTTTTGACAAAGATTGTATTATATTTCTTAGTTAGGTCACGATAGTGATACTTAATTTCTCAGCCGCAGTAAAATACAGCTGATTGTTCTCTTAATTCTATCACAGAATTTGTTATTCGTCTTTTGTCTAGTCGACTTTTAATTTATATAATAAAGTAATATACTGAGGTAGATTTGTAGAAATAAGAAAGTCTGGATACTGCATATATTCATTCTAAGGTCAGTGTTGATAGTTAGGAAATAGGAAGGTCTAGGACGATAAAACAGAAATTAAAATGAAGGTAACCAAAGAGAACAATCTATCTGACATTACCGCAACCTGTAGAAGAACCATGTGTCAGGCATTGCCAAGGAAGATATTGGAAATTAAAGGAGCCAACCTCTGGACCTTGCGTGTACAAGCTGAGGGAAACCAGACCTAAGGCCTTGCGGAAACCAAAAATAGGACATGGCATGTTAACGCTAGGAAAGAACAGCAATAAGTCTTCATAAAACAGGTAGAAACTCAGAGAAATCATTTTGCATGAGAACAGCCTCAATAAGAAGGGAACTTTTCAATGCCTCATCTCAATGGAAACTTCATTCATTCATAATATAAATTAAAGTCAAGAGATCTCTTACCAATATATTTATTTAGGTTCACCCAGAACATCTCTGAATATTTATATTATTAACAATATTTACATTAGTACAATAATATAAATTTATTTACATACCAATAAATACCTTTGAAGCAACTAATAAAGCCTAAAGTTATATTGTCCCCCTTTAAATCTCCAGCTGTTCAGCAAGTTACCAACATTGCTATCAAAGAGCACAACTGTGCCCCTTGAGCTTGGTTAAATGTGGATTTATATTCAAAAATTATATCCCTGCCAAAAAAGCGTCATTGCCAAATAAAATAATTTAAACATTTCAAAAATATTTTTAAGAGGTTCATAGTCAAATTTATTTTAAACCTAGTTTAAAGATGAAACAGTTTGGATCTAAAAGATAAGGAAGCAATTTGAGTTATACATTTCATTTTATGTAAATTGTTCGGCCATATTGTGCCTCAAGATTTAGCTGTTTAAAATTTTACTGAGTATTAAATCTGCAACACTGTTCCCAGAAAACTTGTAGCATGGTTTTCACTTTTGTGAAATATTTCTCTTTTTAGGGAAATCAAGAGGTTAGGAGGGAGAAAAAAAGGGTAAAAATTTGTATGAATCAAAACCTAATCTGAGCACAGTTTAATCTGCTTTTGTAATAATTCAAGTAAAACGAATAGTTACATATAATATTACTTATTATTTTGTATTTATTTGGGCGAAAGGGATTTTTAGGTTTGTTCTGAGAGAAACGCTGCAAATTATTTCACAGTGGTTTATTATTTCCCAACAATTATACATCTAAAGTAACATTACTTTTCTGCTGACAAATTAAAAGAAATAAAAAGTTTCCAATTATTTGCCTAAACATTTGTAATTTTCTAAAAAAAAAAAAAATCTGGTGTGTACACTCACACGACATTTCTACCTATTTCAGAAAAGTTTTTATATCTTTACATATGTCCATAAAGAAACAAAAAAAAATTGAATTAGATTTATTTTCCTGAAAATTGATCAAAGAAAAGATTTGAGCACGATTTATTTGATACACTAAAGCATTGTAAACCGGCTTAAGGTAGATCAGTGTAAAAATTTCAATAGTGCTAATCAAAAACTTTTTGCCATAGCTTAATTTTGTCAAACAATAATTTCTGTTTAAAGTAGAGGAAATAGTGAAGCTTGTGTGATGCGGACAACAGATTTTCTTACTTTCACTTAGTCATCTTTTTTTCTCTCATTCACCCCTTTCTGACACCAGGAGATGAACCCGTAATCTTACATTGGAAATTGGATAGCTGTAACTTCGTTAATAGCTGTCTAAAATGGCTCTGAAACGTATAGATCCGTCGAAAACTGCATATTGGAAATTTGACGCGATCGCAATACGATCCTACCTTACCTAGTATAGGTAGAAAAGTAATAAATTAAAACATGTCTAGAAAATAGAATAAGCTGTATCATCGCTAATACTGATTCGATTCCGATGATTTTTTTTTGTTTTGTTGGTGATTTAATTACCTTTCAAAAGTTTTATTATAAATTTTACCATAGAATGTATATTTAGCGAGTTAGGTCCCAAACATTTTTCTTTTCTTTATAACTTTTTTTCCTGAATTTTCTCGGGAATTTAGTCCATATACAAAAATTGAAAAGACAGTTATTAGAACATTATAGGAAAGTTTCATCAAAATCGTTAGAGCCATTTTCGGGCTACAGTCTATAGAAAAACATGTTTTTCATTTATTCCGCACGGAGCACCTAATTTCTGTCACAGGTATCAGTAGTCAAAACTCTACAAAATAAAAAAAGAAGCAACAAAATCGGTTTGGTAGCTCCCGAGAAAATCTTGGCACAGACAGACAGACCAATGGCTAAAAATATGTTTTTCGGACTCAAAGGGCTCTGAAACGTATAGATCCGTTAAAACCCGCATATCGGAAATTTGACCGGATCGCAATACTTTCCTTACCAAGTATAGGTAGGAAAGCAAAAATAGCATTACTTCAGTAACACTTTCAAAAATCAATATCCAAAACAAAGGATTTGCAGTAGGTCATAAAAAAAACATCATATCTTTGCTCCTAATTGACCGACTTCAACGATTTTTTTTTATTTTCAGGAAATTTCGTAAACATTTAAAAAAAGTATTAAGAAGACTTTAGCCAAGTTTCATTGAAATCGGTGCATTCGTTTAGGCGCTACAGTCTATAGCAACGCAGGTTTTTCGGCCGCCATTTTGAAAGTAAAAAGAGGGTACTAATGTCGATGAAGGAGGATCATCCTCAGGTGACCTCTGATTTTATATCCAAATTTGAAAGAAATCGGTCCAGTAATTTCGGAGAAAATGCGGATTACAATGGTTCATTATTGAAAATAATAAATCAAAAATATTTTAAAATCGCGATATATCCTATATATCGCTCTAATTTCGATAAAACTTTCTTCGTTTTTTAAGAAATTTAAATACCTTTGAAACATCTTATCACAATATCTACAAAAAAGTGTATGCTTTTTCAGTTATTCGGAATCTAATTTTACCACCCCTCGTAACTTTTATTCCAGCATCTTTTAGTTGAAGTCTATATAACATAGATAAATTTAAATGCCGTCGAGAAAATGACTTTGGCGAAGTTTCATTGAAATCAGTACTTTCGTTTAGGAGCTGCAGTCTGTAGGTACAGTAGTTAAGGAGAAAAACCGCGGACGGTGGACGGACAAAAAAATTTATATTCCTTTATGAATTCTTAAGGTTAAGTTTTTGAATATTTTGTTCGATTACAATGGTTCATTATTGAAAATAATAAACAAAAAATGTGAAAATCTGACTAATCAAAAAGGAAATTTAAAAATATATGGTAGAAACGAAGATGTTGAGTATCTATTTTGCTTCCGAAGGTACGGCATAGATTTGTTTATTGTCTGGCAGAAGCTTAGAGAAATCGCTGGAATAAAATATTACCTATAATACTTATTTGGACGATTACTGCCACCATTGCAAATTCGTTAAGGGTTTTAGAGAGGAAAATATTTGGCTCCTTGTATGATGAAACAACTCAAGCAATAAGGAGCTATATGGTTTATTCAATTCTAGTGAAATTGTGAGCTTTATAAAATCACGGCGGATCGAATAACTGGGGCACGTTCTTGGAATGCCAGATGAGAGAATCCCAAAAAAAGATGTTTCAAGGAAGAATTTATGGTGCCAGAGGAAGCGGAAGGCCGAGAAGAAGATGGTTGGAGGATGTGGAGGACGACTTCAGGCGGTTAAGAGTTACGAACTGGAAGGAAAAGGCTAAGGACAGGGTCATCTGAAGAGCTGTTGTTCAGGAAGCCGAGGCCCACCTCTGGCTGTAGGACGATCGAAGAAGAAGAATGATACTTATTTCATATGAGAAGGAGTTGGTTGGAAGTTGCTGTCAAATAAATACTAAATTTAAAAAAAATAGTATTTTTTAAAATTTATGGTAGTATAATAGCATTTATCATAATAAGTATAATATATATATAATAAGTAATAAGTATAATAGTATTTATCATAATAAATACTATTTTTTTAAATTTAGTATTTATTTGACCCCCCCCCCCCAACCAAATCCTTGTCATATTATATCACGGTCTACCATGTCTACATCATTATGGATACTTATTTATAGATTTTCAACAGGCTTATGATTCGGTGGACTATTACACCTTGATAAGGGCATTGTCTAAAAATCACTGGATTAATACAAGATGGTGGATGAAGCAACAATTAGAGCTCTCTGAGGGATTCCCATCACGAATAGCTTCAGGAATAATACAGGAAGACACCTAGATCACCTCCTTCTACTAGCGGATATATAACGATAATTAATTTGAAAAAAAAAAAGAAGAAAGAAATGAACTACCTATACGAAATGGTGTTTAAGTAATTCTTGAAGTCCTATTAAATTTAATTACACGAACAATAATACTATAAGAGATATATTTTAATAATTTTTTCTATAAAACATAGTTATATTTTACCGTTTTTTTGGGTGGGGCTTCAGCCTGAAAGCCTCCCCCCCCAGTAAATCCGCCTGTGCCTCCTTTGATATGGAGGAAGCTGTGAAAGCCATCAGAACCAACCTAACAGGGATAATATACTAATTTCGAATGAGTAGATTACGAATTATCAACAACAAATCGATAAACAAATCTATTTGGGGAAGGACTCACGTCGAACTTCATATAAAATGCATAGTTTTGGATTTACACACACTATCAAAATTTCAATTCCCATTTTTCTTGTTAAATAAAAGAAACTAAGAATGGTCATCGATAGACGATAATATCAGTATTTTTTTTCCGATGTTCGATATTTTACCATCGATGTAATCCACGGGCGGATCTACAGGGGGGGGGGTCTTTCGGGCTGAAGCCCCCCCCCCAAAATGGAAAAAAATAACCATGTTTTATGGGAAATTTTTTTTAAAAAATACCTCTTAAAGTATTATTGTTCGTGTAATTACATTTAAAAGTACTTAAGGAATAACTTAAACACCATTTCATATAGGTAGTTAGTTTCTTTCTGTTTTTCCAAAGTAATTATCGTCATTTTTATGAAAAAAAAAGGTTTCGGGCTGAAGCCACCCCAAAATTAAATCCTGGGTCCGCTAGTGATGTAATCTACTTTGATATTATCAACTTGCGATATCGTTCCTACGATATTATAATTTAAAAATTAAAATTAAAATTGTCATTTTCGAAAAGGTACTAGTTCACATAAGTTGCGCACTGCAAAATTGATATTTCCATTAATTAATTTTAAGAAGAATATAACATCTTTATTGATGAACGTATGTAGTGCCGGCCTAAGACATTCGGCCCCTCCGGACAATGACGTCATATTCCTCTAAAAAAATTAAATTAATTTTTAAGCTGTTTTATATTATGTAATATTTGAATTTTATTTCATTCAAAATTTTGCTAATATAGTGGCTTTGTTGATAGGCTAACATTAATTATTTTAAAGGAAGGAGATGATCCGGGGTGGCGGTCATAAATAGGCTGAATAGTGGCAAAACTATTTTATTAAAAGCCAACGTTTCGACCCGACTTTGCAGGTCTTCTTCAGGGAGGTGTGTTCAGCCATGAGTTTCACTTAGAACTGAATATACTTTCCTAACCACAACTACCTAACCACCCCTGAAGACGACCTGCAAAGTCGGGTCGAAACGTTGGCTTTTAATAAAATAGTTTTGCCACTATTCAGCCTATTTATGACCGCCACCCCGGACCATCTCCTTCCTTTATAATGCAACGGTCAACTATTAAATATTCAATATTTTATTTTATTTAATTTTTTTAGTTCTTCGCTTAATCGCCTTTTAGGCTATACGAGATTTTCCCGGGCAAGGGGTGAGGGCGGGGGATTAATGCCAGAGTTAAAAGATTCCCTGGCAAAATTGTAATTTTATTGTCTCCAACTTCTGTTATCAGGTTGCCGGGCAACGCGTGGTGCTGTGCATACACTTTAACTCCGCCTTCCCGACCCTAAGGAAAACTCCATGGACAGCAATTAATACTGAGTTTAGGAACGTATTGCTCTATTCCAGCAGAAGATTAATACTTCTGAGAATATTGGCTAGTTCCTAAATTTCGTGTTGAGTTTAGGAACATGCCCATTAAAAACACATGAATAATAAAAATAAAAAAATGGAAAAACAACACTGAGACTATACTAAGATTACATTTAGAGATGACAATCGGTGATTCAACCGATGAATAAACGCATTGAATTTCCTTAATAGTTTCTGTTGAGTTTAGGAGCTGATGGATTTCTGAAGCTACCGATGAGCTCAGCGATGAATTTTGGAACCTATTCAATAGTCAAGATTACAGCTGATTTGTACAGCTGTTCACATACAAGGCTGCGCCATGATCGCGCCAAACTACGTTTTGATTAATCCCTCTAAGTTGGTTTTGAATATTTTCAATAAATCAAACAATAATTTTATTGAGTAAGCCTACTAGTTTCAGTCGACAGTTTGAAGAAGGTTCAATATTAATATTATGCATGTCAGTAGATCGAATAATTTTTTTATCCTAATAATTGTATCTTTTTACCCAAGCAGTTACATAAAATTCATAAAAATGGATACAAAGATCTTGAATCTTTACATTTGTTTTTATTTTAACAGAAATTGCAATGACATGTTCATCTTACTTGCATGTTTATAAATGAAGTGTATTAGTTCAAATGACCTGTTTACTTTAGATCTTTGGACTGAAAATTGTTTATTAATAAAAATGCAATAGATTAAATTAAAAAAAGCTCATAGGTTTGAACGTTTTGGTTTTGGGAAATTGTTTGAAGGAATTGGATAAAATGTTAACAGATGTGTTTTTTGACATAAACTTTTAATAATCATATATAATACATAATAAAATAAATCATCTTTTTACAAAATATAATTACTTTGCCATGAAATGTAAAGTATTTTTTACATTTATTTTTTATTATTTACTACTAACCTAATCCAATTATATGTTTATATACAAACTATCGTGGAAAACTGAATCAAATTCTTCGCATATATCAGGAAAGAAAGGATAGGACATAAAGAGAGAAATACAAAAGTGCGAGGGAATGATGGCAAATTGATCGCATCCAAAGAAAAGATCCTTTGGGAATCATCTGGAAGGAACACTTCCAGCAGCTGCTTAGTCAAGGGCAGTCCACAAATAAAGAAGACTGGACCATACTAAGGACATCAAAACACTTGAGGTTGAAAAATCAGATATTCTGGATGTGGAAATAGCTATCGGCAGGCTTAAAAGAAGAAAGGCTCCAGGAATAGACAACCTTCCATTATAATTGTTCAAGGACGGAGGAGAACACCTCAGAGCCAAACTGTTAGATCTAATCCAGAAGATATGGGAGAAGGAACGGATACCAGAAGCCTGGAACACAGGGTTGACCTGTCCTATTCTTAAGGCAATTACAGAGGCATAGATAGCACTTCTTCCGGTTACCTATAAAATAATGACTAATATTCTGCTAAATCGGATATATCCGTATTATGAAAACATAGTAGGCAACGTTCAAACAGGATTCAGGAGAGGGAGAAGTACGCTATATCAGATATTCATCCTAAAACAAGTATTTGAAAAACGATTGGAAGTAGATCAGGATGTGCACACTTTATGTTCGATATCAAGGCAGCCTATGACTCCGTGGACAGAAACTGTCTCTGGAAGATCATGACTGAGCTGGGAGGTTGACAAAGGCGTGTACAAATGATCCTAAATGCAGGGTACTAATACAAGGAGACGTATCTGAAGCCTTTGAAGTTCGGACGGATTTGAGGCAGAGAGATGGACTCTCGCCGATGCTGTTCAACTAGCGAAAGTTGAACAGCATACTGCACTAGAGAAAGTAATAAGAACATCACGTGAAGATGGAGGGGTGCACGTCGGAATGAAACACAAAATCCTAGCATATGATGATATAGCTGTCATAAGAATTAATCAAGAGGATATTGAGAGACTCACTCGGACTCTGTTAAAATAAGCAGAGCAAATCGAACTATAAATCAATGTAGACAAAACAAAAATAATGATAGTTAGCCGAAACATATATCCTAACAACATGATCTCTGTGGACTCTAAGTCATTCCCGAAAGTAGACAGATTTAAATACCTCGGCTACACAATAACCTCAATTAATGATCAACTAACAGAGATAGACCAGCTAATAACAAGTTCAAACTGATCTTTGTTTTCCCTTTCAAGGATTCTGAAATCCAGAAAAATCTCCAGAAATCTAAAAATAAGGGTGTACAATGCCATGATTAAGCCAGTTATGCTGTACTGTTGTGAAACCTGGGCTCTAACTGGCACACTAGAAGCCAGAATTGAGAGATTCGAAAGAAAAGTTCTCCGTAAGATAACAGGACCTATATGGGACCAGAACCGTAACACATGGAGGAGAAGAAACAATAAAGAACCGCTGAAAGAAACGGGTCAGTCAATATCTCATGGCATGAAGGCAAGGAGATTAAGATGGGCAGGGCATGTAGTTCGTAGCAATCCATCAGAAAGCCTTTACAGAACAATGAATGCTAGAGTAGTAGGCAAGAGACCACGTGGGAGGCTAAAAACCAGATGGATAGATAGGATAAACAAAGATACCGCTGAGCTTCATGCAGCAAACTGGAAAGCAGTAACCAAAGATAGGAAGAGGTGGAGAAGACTGGTTCAGGAGGCCAAAGATCTACAAGGTCTGTAGAGACAACCGAAAAAAAAATATATATATATATATATATAATAAAATAAATAATCTTTTTACAAAATATAATTACTTTGCCATGAAATATAAAGTATTTTTTACATTTATTTTTTATTATTTACTTCGAACCTAATCCGAGTAAATTTGAATTCATAATGTTTTAGGGGAAAGATATCTGTACTACTGACTAATATTTAATATTGTTTTTTTAATTCATCATTATGTTGCTCTGATATAGGTCAAATTTCATGTTACTAATGTTCTGATATTTGAGAAAGAAGCAGTATTGTCACTTTACAGAAGGAAATATTTCTTTAAAATCTATGTAAATTAATGATTATTGAAATTACATGCCAAATCATTCAAAGCAAACAGCTCCCCACTCTTCCGTCACAGATTTTAATGAAAATTTGTGTACATGAAGTGAATAGAAAAATAAAAAATACTAATCTGTAACGTTTAAAAAACTCTAATTTTTTTTTTTTTCAAGGCCATTTTTAGTTTTTATTGTTAATTCTATAACATTTTTAAGGAAAAAAATGTTCTGAAGATGGAGACTTCCTTGAAACATTAAAATAAAATATATTACCAAAAAAAAAATGAAAGACATTTTAAAGGAAGTTAAAATTGAAAAAAAAAAATATTTTATTTATTGAAATTTACAATTGTATTAGATGATAAATACAACCAGTAACTATGAAATTAGTAACATGGTATGTACAACATGAAGAGAAACTACCCATTGGTAGCATTCCAACTATATTTCTATTCTAGAAGGTCCCGAAGCCATCTTCTTTTCAGATGCCTCGGAGGGTTATTAGGAATTGAAGAGGAAGTAAGGTTGGAAACAAGAGGGTTCGGATGGTTCAGAAGTTTACTATGGAAGGATAGAAATCTAGATTGAGCCAAATCGGAAATATATGTTCCATCAAAGTCGTTATGGATGATTTTATTTCTGACAAAGTAGGAAGCATTGAGAATTTTATGAAGGATTTTGGATTGCAATGATTGGATACGAGAGGAATTTTATTGTTTAGTAGAGCCCCAAAGCTCAATCCAGTTGGATGTTTAGAGCGTTTGTCTAGTAAATGCTGCAGTGGTTGAAAACGTCGGACAGTTTCTAGTCGTTTGACCATGTATTGGATTTGCTCAACAGGGATAAGTAGGGTACTGTTAAAAGATACTGTAGGACAGGAAGTCATAGGTTTATGACAAAGAGTAAAGGTAATTTGATGGGATTTATTGGAATTTATTTTAATCCTCCAGAAATTGAAAAAAATAAACCTATTAAGCTCAATCACATGTTATTTAACTGTTTTTGAAATAAATCATTGAGTATAATCAGGTACTAGAAGTATTATTTGGAAAAAATTGAAAATGGAGTTGGCTTGTTGTGGCCTCAGTTCTTAAAAGACTCTCAAGATTGCAGTAGGTGGTGCATGTTACAAGAATAGATAGTGATGCACCAATTAAGAAACTATTGTATGGGAAAAGAAAAAAATAAATCAAGATGCACTGAAAATTCTGGGCAAGAGAGCATGACAAAACCTTGTATTTGACAGAGGAATGGAGACTTTGTTATTATTCCTGTGATCATGATTTTTTTTTTTAAATATGTTTTGAAATGATTGATTTATTGAATATATTGTATTAAATCTATTTCTCCATTTTGCTGATTGTGATTACCTTAAAGTTTTTTTTGTGTTTCATAAAATGAAATGCAAGAAAATGGTCTGGTTGTTAGTTAATTTTATAAAAAAAACAAAAACAGTTAAAGTATTTAAGGCATTAATTAAATATATGTATCTCTTCGCATATATTTTTGATATATTATTCATCTTTCATTGGTATTTTTTTGTTCCTTTAGAATGGTGTTTCTGGTTTCTAACCCATCTTCAAAGACAATTTATTCTGGTTATTGGTATCTCATTTATATAATAAAAAAAAAAACCTTCAACATCCATCTCATTGTCATACAATGCATGTTAAACATTTGTCAATTCTTTAAAGTATGTTTAAACTAAAATAATTTTTTTCAAATATTTGAGATGAATGTGTTTCCCTGTCTCTAGGGTATCTGTGGTTGTATGACACCGAAATGGATGTTGAATTTTTTTTCTCAGAAACCATGGTTTCTGGATCAGTCCTGCATAAAGATCAAGCAATTTATTCACTAGACTAGTCTAAATTCTTATCGGATTGAATTTTATCTGGTATTCAATGTCACCCCATCCTTCTGTCAGCTCTTTATGCTTTGGGGACAAAGCTTCACAGCTCATATATTTTTTAACAATGATGTCAAGACCTATCCATTCATGGCACTAGGGGATCCAGGATTTAATTTTGGGAGGCTTCAGCCTGAAAGCTTTTTTTTTTCATATACATAACCATAATTACTTTGGAAAAAAAAGAAAAATACTAAATACCTATATGGAATGGTATTTAAATGATTCTTGAAATCTTATTAAATGTAATTACATGAACAATAATACTTTAAGACATAATTTTTTTCCATAAAACATGGTTACATTTTACCATTTTGGGAGGGGCTTCAGCCCGAAAATTTTCATAGCAATCGGAAAATAAACCATTCTTAAGGTGACCTTTGTTAAGGAGACCTTCGTTAAGGTGACCATTGCTAAGGAGATCTTCGTAAAGTGGATTTTTGTTAAAGTGAACTTTGTTAAGAAGAACTTCATTAAGGTGACCTATAGTAAGGAATTCTTTTTCAATGTAACCATTCTTAATTCTTGGATTTGAGTCAACAATTTTTATAACCAAGGATTTTGGCGAATGAGGTATCAAATGAAAGGGTTTTGATGGAAACGTGAAGAATCATAGTCACATCCTCCCGATAGTTCAGATAATTTTCGAAAATGTTATAAAGAAAGAATTTTTATTTGCACACATCTCAGACATTTTTTCTTATGGAGAAACTGAGTTCAGATTTGTATTTAGAACCTCGAAGAACCCTCAAATACTAATTTTCATAGCAATCGGAAAAGAAAACTATTTTGCTTCAAAATTTAACTAAGACTATATATAGCTTTGGATTTTTGTCGAAAATCACAAAAATTTTGATAACCACGGATTTTTATGAATGAGGTATCAAATGATAAGGTATTTGATGGAGACGTGAAGAACCATAGTCATATCCTCCTGAAAGGTCAGTGGAAAAAGTTATGAAAGAAAGAGAACAATTTTTATTTGCAAATATCTCAGATTTTTTTCTTCTATTTTTTATTAAAATAGAATGACAGTAAGGTATGACAATGCAGTGTCATTTCAATCGTTTGAGGGGAAACAGCTGTGACATCAAATGTTTTTTCAGCATCTATAAGGAGGTACAATAAGAAAGGACATCTAAAAATAAAATCAACAGAAATAACAGTTCTTAATATATATATATATATATATATATATATTTATAGGATTATAAAAATTATATATTACATTTATGAAATAAAATACAATTTTAACATATGTTATTATAAAAATTCAATGTTTCCAAGAAAATCAACAAACACTTATGTTTTGTTTTTTGCCGATTAGTCTCTACTAGCTGGAGAGAGGGGAGAGGGAGTTGTTTTAGAGGTTCAACCAAATCTATTCGAACCGGAGTGGGAGGGTTGAGAATCATTCCATGGGTCCGCCATAAAATAAATTTCAACCCTCCCAGGCCAGATTCTAACTGTTCTTGATTAAATTAAACTATTTTATATTGAGTTATCCACCACAACACCACAGAGAAGAACTCTAGGTTGGCTGTAGAAACCTATAAAAAAAAGAGATAAGCGGCCAAGAAACTGTGCAGGAGCAGGAAGAGGATGAAATATAAGCAATGATTGAGGATTTCGAGAGTAAAAATACCAGAGGCTTCTGCAGTGCCGGCCTTAGACATTCCGCACCCCTGGGCAATGATGTCATATTCCCCTCCCTTAAAAAAATTAAATTTATTTGTTTTTTAAGTTGTTTTATATTATGAAATATTTGAATTTTATTGCATTCAACAAGTTTTCTAATACAGTTGCTTTATTGGTGGACTGAAATTAATTATTTTAATACGTTTTGTAACTTTTTTTATTTCTTATAATTGGCGAGTGCCCCTCCAGTTTGGTGCCCAGGGGCAGTTTTCCTGGTTGCCTCCTGCCCCTTCAATGAGATACCAAAAACTCATGAACACTCATTTGCTTTCCACTTCATTTAATGGCATGACCTCCACCATCAACGTATCCAAATATGTTATACAAAATGTGAAGTTAAACATGCCAAACGGCCCAATATTTTTGTAGGCCACCTTTTTTCTCGATTTTTCAATCAAATTATTAGGAGTGGTAAGCAATGAGATACCACGACTTCCACTTGATGAAACAATTTTCTCATTGTCTCATGTATCTCATTTCAAACGGTAAAACAAATGTAATGGGATTTTGATCTAAAAGCTTGTTCTTAGACATGAATTTAATTAATCCATCCCTCCACTTATATAATTGTTGACTCTTTTATATTATTCAAATTTAGCAGAAACAAATATTTTCAATTAATCTGAAAATAAAAGGTTGTGCCCCATTGCCCTCTCTCCTCTCCCCATAGATCCAGTCCAAAACAAAGGATAGCTTCAATTTGTTCATTTCACTCATGGCAGAGTGGCTACCAGACAGTTAAAGTAACATTCCCTGATTTTTCTCTATTTAATGATAGTTTTCCCAGACCAGTATGCCTGGGGACACATATTAAAAATGTATAATTTATAACCAAATGTACTTATTATAAATAAAAGAAAATTGACTACAAAATGATTTTTTTTTTTATATCACTGGGCTTTTACAATAAAGTAAAATCACTGAAGAGGGGATTCCAGCCCCAAGTAAGTTTCTGCAAAGACAAGGCTCACTATTGAGCGAACCGAAGGAAATAATTGAAAGATTATTTCAATGAACTATTTAATCCTCAAGAAGGAAGTAAATTTAGTGAAAAATTTGTTAACTTGAATAATTCACTTACATAATTTTTTATCTGTATGTCAGCTATGTAATGTTATTTTAATTTTTTAATAAAATCAATAATTAAATGGAAATAATTTGTTAAACCCTTTCACCTCCTCTCAATGCTTCAATTCATTTTATTTATTACAACAACGTTTCAGGTCAACTTTTCCATTTTCATGTCGAACTTTTTATCTAAAATATTACAATAAATTAAATATCTTTAAAAATATGTAACAGCACATACAATAACAATCTATAAAATTTCCAAAAAATCATCTTAATAAATACAATTTCTACTTACATCATTATCTTATCCTTGCCTTCTTGAAATAATTATTTCATAACTATTTATGAAAAGTCCATTCCACAATTTAAAAATATTGCAAATTTAACATTACATCTCAAATAAGCAAAAGCCAAACCACTAATTTTTCCATAAATAGTTATGAAATAATTATTTGAAGAAGGTGAGGATATGATAAGGATGTTAGTAGAAATTTTATTCATTAAGTTGATTTTTTGGGAATTTTATAGATTGTTGTTGTATGTGCTGTTACATATTTTTCATAGATATTTAATGTATTGTAATATTTTAGATAAAAGTTCGACTTGAAAATGGGCAAAGTTGGCCTGAAACGTTGTTGTAATAAATAAACTGAAGCATTGAGAAGAGGTGAAAGGGTTTAATAAGTTATTTCCTTTAAATTATTGATTTTATTGATTAATTAAATATATCCTTGGAAAATTTGAAAATTTTAATTTTTTTTTCAGGGAGTTTAATCCAGTTGTCATCAGAAAAATCCAAATCAAGCCGGTCAAAAGCAAAAATGAAGTCAGAAAAGGAATCAATCAGACAGTGTTTTCTCTTTTCCAACCATCTTATTTTAGCAACAAGGTATTTTTTTTTCAATGTTTTATTTAAACTTTTGAAAACCTAACAATTAGATTATTTCTGTTAGTAAAGAATACATCATTTAATATTTTATTTACATATTATTCATATATGATTCTCATTTTATGAGAAAATTTTAGTCCACTATAAAACTATTACTCAGTAACTTAATCTAACCTGATTTCTCCCCTCTGCTATGTGGTGAATGTTATCCGTTTAAACCATGGTTTTAAATGCAATTTTAACTTTCATTTTTACTCACTTGGAATCCGCATACCAGACTGAAACGACAAGAAACTGCTCGACGTTTCCAACTGCTACAACACGTACTAGACAAACAATCTAAACTTTCTATTAAATACAAAAGACTCATCTACTTAACCATAATAAGACCTATATGGACATAAGGAGTTGAGCTTCGGGGCTCTACCAAACCATCGAAATCCTATCGTATCCAATCCTTACAATCCAAAATCCTTTATGCTCCATATTTTGTCACAAATAAAACCATTCATAAAGAGCTTAATGTTCCATATACCATTGATTTAGCTCGAGCCAGATACCTATCCTTTCATGATAAACTGCAGTCCCATCCGAATCCACTTTTTTCCAGCCTTACTTCTTCCTTGATTTCTGATAATCCCCCTAGGTGTCTGAAAAGAAGATGGCCTCGTGATCTTCTAACCTAGAATAGGGAGTGCTACCACTGGGCAGTATCTCTTCAAGTCTATTCATGTCATTATTTCTAATGTGTGCATTTTTACTAGTTGTATTGTTTATACAGTTGTAAATTTCATTAAATAAATAAAGAAATTTTTACTCAATCTATATTTGATATCACCGGAATCTTTATTTTCAATTCTTTTCTATTATTTTTGAACTATAACTTTTTTCCTTGCAACTTTCCAAGTAATGGTTTTACAGAATATTAATTTTTACAAAACTGTTATTTAAAAATTCTATTGATTTCACTAAAAAGTTTATCTAAAAAAATGACTTTTATTCTTAGCTATGCAAACAGGTGACACATTAGAATCATGTGTTATTCATTTAAGATAAATTACAACTAATCTAAGCCTGATTACTGTTTATTTCTCATTGAACATAACTTTTTTTCTTTTTTTTATTAAAGACTTTTCCACTACTGTGGTTATCCTTGACTTAAATATCCTTTAAGACCTTCTTCCATCCTTCTCTATCTAAGGCTTGTTCTTCTCTGATACTATGTCCCATCAGGCTTTCTTACACCACGTATTTCCATTTTACCTTTGCTCTTCCTTTTTTCTTTCTCCCTTCTACTTCTAATTCATACATATCTTTGGCAATCGTTCGGGGCGTCATTCTTTTCACATGCCCAAACCAGCATACATTTTTCTTTTCTTAATTGGTAAATGGTTGACTGTCGTGGATAATGAAGAGAAGAATAGTTGGGGTGGTCTGTTAAAAAAGGAAGGCAAAAATAAATGATAATATTTATTTTTACATATGCCGACGTTTCAACAAATAAAAAAGAAATATGAAGTTATATAAGAAATGAAAATAAATAGTAAAATTAAGACATTCAGAATGGGGTAGTTAGATAGAAAATTGAGATATTGTAAAGTCTATCAAGATGTACAGACAATGTATAATATTATCATTTATTTTTGCCTTCTTTTTTGACTGACCACCCCATCTATTCTTCTCTTCATTTTTCTTTTCTATATTTGCTTTCCAGAATTCTTTCATTCTTGATTTTTTTCCCTTCAGGATTTTCTTGCTGCCATTCTCCAAAAGTCCATCTCTACTGCTAACAGTCTTTTTCGCTGTCTTGCATTGATGATCCACATCTCCGAGGCATATATCGTTATTAGCTCGAATATATTCTTGTATATTAACCGCTTTGTACTGGGCTGTATATTTGAGCTCCAAAGGATACTGTTGAGTATTGTTATGACCTTTCTTCCTTCACCAATTATTTTGTCGATATCATTGGTGGATTTGCCTTCTCTATTAAACATAGATCATAGATATTTAAATTTCTCTATAGTTTGTATACCTCTTTCAATTGGCGTTTCATCAGATGAAGTGCCAAGGTGCTCTGTTTTCACAAAGGTAATAGTCAACCTCCACTTTTCATAACTCTCAACAACCTTTCTGAACATATGATTGATGTCCTCTCTATCCTGGGCTACGATTACTAGGTCATCAGCAAACATTAGGTTGATGATGCATAAATTTATGCCAATCCTTATTTCCATTTTTCACATTTTCTTTTCCACTCTGTTAGAGGAACATCAACATAAATTTTAAAAACAGTAGGCAAATGGCAGCATCTTTGCAAAAGTCCTTTTGAAGTCTGGAATTTTCCAGAGAGGCTCAACCCTAGTTTAACACAGTAGGCTTAACTTTTTTTAAGAACATTAATAAATAAAAGTTAAACTTTTACCCTAAACCTAGAACTTTAAAACTTAGTATTGTTGTATTCTATGGATATTGAAAATTGATGTAACAATTGGGTGGGGTGCATTTAATTAAAAGTAATGGCTTCTTGAAAGTTTTATCTTGTACTCTGTACATATCAACGTACATATAGCACCAGGTATCTGTGCTTTTAAGCATTTAGAAAGTGAATTTATGTATTTTTTAAACATTCTTCAGTTTTGTTTAAGAGTGTTTAAGGCAGCTGACTACTACATCAAGTATCAATATTCACAGAATACGTCAAATTTCAATATTCACAGACAAGAACAACTCTTACTAAAAACTTTATTTAGTTTTTTTAATTAAATAACTGTTTTGTATTATTGATTTATAGCAATCCCACAAAATATGTTGCAATTACTTATTATTATATATTGTTATTTGAAATTTTATAGAACATCTGGAGGACGATTACATCTTGTTCCAGAGATAGGGAAAGTTCCACTCGCTGACGCCACGCTCATCGAAGATCCATCAGAAAATGGTTTGAATGACGATGATGGTACACAAACCATGAGTGATTATTTTGTTTTTGGCTCATCTTCTTAAAAAGTCTTTGTCAAATAAAGACAATTCCATCTTTTAAACTTTTTTATAATTTACTCACTTAAAAGATAAGTTTTTATGAATTAAAATTAAAAGAAAAAAATGGTTTGTGAACATTTTTTGTGTCTTTAGTAGTATTTTTAATTTGCTATTGAATGTGGGAATTAAAATCTATTTCTTAGTTGATATAAGTACATTATGTTAGAATCTATAAAGTTTGACCATCATTTGAAAAATATTTTATGCGGCTTACTCTCCAGACTTGGCTCTGTCCGACTACTATTTATTTCCATTGATGGGGCAAGCACTTGCTCAACAGCGCTTCACTTCTTATAAAAATGTACTAAAATGACTTGATGATTGGTTCGTCACTAATGGGCAACAATTTTTCTGGCATGCCATTTATAAATTGCCAGAATGATTGAAAAAATACACTCCTCGTCAAAAGTATTGCAACACCCATAATTCTCAAGATTTTCTTGGTTTTGACCTTAATCCATACTTTGTTCATATTTATAATAATATTATTTATTAAATGAGAGACATTAAGGATTAGACAAATTGTTATTCACTATTTACCAACAAACAATGGAATTTTGGTTTATGCATTTCAAATTTCCTTTCAGTGCATGTTTATCTTTCGTTTGCCTCAAGTCTGTTCTCTCTTTTCTCTTCAGTCTAGTTATAACAATTAATTTTACTCACAATGAATCGTTTAAGCCATGATGATTTGGTCAGAATCATCACTTTGTCTGAAGAAGACAAATCATTGCGTTACATTGCTAGTCGCCTTGGGATTCACTATTCTTCCGTTTCAGGAACCATAAAAAGGTACAGGGAGACTAGTGGTCATTCGAAGCGACCAACATCAGGGCATCCTAGGATTACTACCCATTTTTTTTTTCCTTAATGTTGGCCCAGGGCACGTCGACCCCTAATGGGTCCATTGTGCGCCAATTTCAATTAATCGTTTTAATCAAAACGTTATTTTAGTCGCTTCCGCGTATCTAAGTAGGCTGGTTGGATTGACCGTCTCATATTTACTGGGGAGATCCATTCCTTCCTCCCCAAATACTACCAGTTTCAGCCTTGTGAATCTATCACATCTACACACGATGTGAAAGGCTGTTTCATTCTCCTCCTGACAGAATCTGCATAGCGGATTCGTCATTACTCGGAGATTGAACATATGGTAATTTAGCTTACAGTGACCTGTATAGATTGCTGTAAGCTTTTTAAGAGCTGCTCTGTCCATACTCAGTAGCAGTTTGCTTCTTTTTTCACATGGACCTTTAAGGAACAGCTTCGAATGTCGCTGTTTCTTGTCAGTCCAGTAATTACTAAATTTTTTCCCATACATCTCCCTGATCCTGCCCTTGGCAGTGCTGAGGCTGATTCCACGGACAGGCTCGGGAGTTACAGGAATGGTATCTGAGCCCAATCTGGCTAGTTCATCAGCCTCCTCGTTGCCTGGTATGCCCGAGTGACCAGGCATCCACTCCACTAATCCCATAGATGACGCACTTCAGAAGCATAATTCTACAGCTTCTTCCATTAAAAAATTGATCGCTGGTGTTCGAGTGATCTCAATCTCGAAGTCGACGGTCAAATCTCAGCTCAAGAAGGCCAGTGAAAGGTCCTCTTCTCACCCCAGAACACTGCATAAAGAGATTGAAATTTGCAAGGGAACAACAATTTCGGACTGTGGAGGGATGGAAAAAAGTTTTATTTACTGATAAGACAAGAGTGGCCCATAACAGACCAGATGGTCATGAAAGAGTTTGGAGAAGGCCTGAAGAACGGTATAGTTAGTGCTGCCTGTTAGAAACTGAGCTATTTGGAAGGGTTCTATCATGTTCTGGGGCGCCATATTTTGGAAGGCACATACCGAGTTAGTGCCAATCCAAGAAGAGGCCTTGAATGCTTTTAGGTATTTAGAAATGATTCTTCAAGATCATGTAGTGTCTTTTATGCCATTCATTGGCTCTGAATCGTTGTTCATGCATGATAATGCCCGTCCTCACAAGGCAAGATTTGTTTCTGGGTACATCAACACCACAAACATCCAATTGATTGACCAGCAAGAAGTCCTGACCTTAACCCAATCGAGCACCTTTGGGACGTATCTCAAACGTGAGGTTCGGTCACAAGAATCACCTCTTACTACACTTGAAATGCTAAAGGTAGCTGTATTGGAGGAGTGTGACAATATACCGCAAGATTTTCTTCAAAACAAGTATGCCAAGACGAGTGGAAGCAGTCATTCAAGCCAGAGGGGGCAATACGTCTTATTAAATATAAATTACAAATTTAAATTGTTATTTTAAAAAGTATGTTTTATAACTTTTTTGTTTATTGGAAGAAATGTTGTAATTTATTTTAATAAGACTTGTTTATGGCCATTTTTAAAATGTTTATTATAGATTTCAGAACCTTTCTTTATTATGAAAAAACAGACATTTTTGTAAAATTCAAATATTTCAAACTGTTGCGATACTTTTTACGGGTAGTTTATATAGGTAGTGATGGGCAATATTTTTTTTATATTTGTATACAATAAATGCGTATTTTCTTTAAGGAAATTTCGGTTTTTTATTTTCACATCTGGTATGACAATATGAAACTAAAAATTTATAACTATGCTTAAACAAATATAAATACGACAATTGAATATAAAAAACATAATGACCTCCCCTATCACTGCCTAACTGAAATGCTACAGTATGTATATAATATAGTTCTAAACTATATACATAATAATGTAGAGATGGTTGACTAAGTTAATTTTTATGCCGACGTTTCGACCCACTTTGCAGGTCTTCATCAGGGTGTAGGATGTAGCATTGCGGGAGGCAGTTGATGATTGAGGCAGGTCCAACTGTCTCCCTCAGAGCTACATCCTACACCCTGATGAAGACCTGCAAAGTGGGTCGAATAGTCAGCATAAAAATTGAATAATACTATTTTTATAATTTAGTATTTATTTGACCTCACCCCCTGATAAACTCCTCATATATACATAATATTTATGATACCATCGGCAATTAAACTGACAGTAGTTTTGAACCTGATCCAACAAAGCCATTACCTTTCGTGGGTTTCACTTCACATTTTTTATGATTTTTAAATATTCATTTACAGTCATTTAAATAATGTATTACCTGAAATATTTCAATCAGGTATTAATCGAAGTATTAGTTATTGAATTATTTACAATACTTCAATCAAGAAATGTTCAGAAACTAATTGCTATATTCCCTTCATTTTTTAAATATTAAAGTAAACAAAACAAAATTTAAAAAGCTAAAATGATTGCTTGGTATATTTTAGATATAGTTTAAATTTATTTTAAATAACTTGACTTATTCCTAATATTATAAAAGAACAAAAAAAGACATAAATTAATTGTCGGAATCGGACATTTTTTTCCTTAAAAAAAAGAAAGAAGGAACTATTTCTAGTGTGTCCACTCACATAATCTTCCATACACATTTCATGAAAATTCTGATATTTTTTGCTGTAGTTTCCTTAAAATTGGTTCTATAAGATTTTGTTTTCTCTTTATATTTTATAGTTATTTTCAATAGGAGAGCTCTGTTAGACAAATTAAGTAACCATATAATTAACAACTACAATCATTCAGGATATGTATAATTTATGATAATTAAAAGTGAACTGATTTCTACATTAACTAGTTCAGCATACTATCTTTACATATTATTTCTTGAAGGTGTTTTTTTTCAATACGCCTCATCTTCCTTGCAACTATCTACTTTTTCAGTGCTCAAAAATAAACCTATTATTCAGAAAAAAATTTATGAAAGAAAAGGAAATTTTATTTGCCCATAACTCAAAAATCATAAAATTTACGCATAAAAATTTATGAATGATGTTTAAATTAATAATGTTATTTGAAATGATTACCTTTAAAAAAAAAAAAAACACTTGAAATTTACTTATTTTCAGAAGGTTTATCTAACGAGTTCGGAGGACGAGATTTTAAAATTGTCCTGGAAGGAAAGAGTACTTCGATGGGACATCCGATGTCTATCTTTTTAATAGCACCAACGATACAGGAGAAAGCTGCTTGGATATCAGATATCAGTCAGGTAATAATTTTATTAATCTACCAATATATTTATTTATTTCTATTTTTAAAAACATTCAAGTTATAAATGATGCATTTTTCTGTTATTACAGTGCATGGATAATGTCCATTTTAATGACCTATTACATAGTTCTATGTCTGACACTTCATCGGTTACCATGCCCCAGTCAATTAAAAACGATCCTAAACTCTTTAAAGATGATGTCGACATTAGATTTAGCCGTACTCTCAATTCCTGTAAGGTAATTAATTTAATGTATTTATGTTATATGATGTAAGGTTAAAGTATTCTAGGACTTTATGTAGCACTCTATAAAATATACAATATTGTTTGCTATCTCAATTGAACTTCCGATAATTTTTTTTTTTAATCTTGAATATTTATAAGAAAAAAATTTGGAAAGAGATAGATAGATATTTTGAAATATATTGACCTTTGTATTCAGAAATTATGAACCAAATATATTTTGCGTAATTTTCAGTGATCTTATATATGAGATGTAAAATGAGTCTTCAAAGACAAGTAAAATGCAATAGATATTTTCCCACATAAATACTAACTTCAAATAAATTTTAAAAATAATCAAAAATGATGAGATATGTATTTCATTATAATGATTGACTTTGTCTAACAACTTTATTTGACTTATACATTTTTGTTCCTATGGTACTAAGAAATCTTAAAAATATAAATATAGATTGACATTTTCAAATTCAATTACAAAACCATCCATTACAAGTCCTATTAATCTTCATGTTTTCAATTGTCTTATACTGAATATTGCTTCAAATTAAACTATATAGGACGGTCTTGATAATCTGAACCCCTATTAATCCAAAAAACCCATTAATTAGAACAAGAAAAAAAATTAAAGTTGGCTGATGAGAGACAGAATTGAAATGAGTCTGTTTCTCAGTACATATTAATAGAATAGTATCCAAATCGTATTGTGGTTTCTCGAGAAGAAAACCATTAAAACTAGACAGTCATCCAGAAGTTGAGGAATCTATTTATGTGTGGTTTTTGCAGCAGATATCACCAATTTCTGACTATATATTAGCTGAAAAGGCAAAGCTCTTCTTTAATAATTTTTTTATGAAGGATGACAAAGCAGATATTAATGCCAGCAAAAGTTGGCCTGTTAATTTAAAATGCACTTTTATTTCACTGTAAAATTTCTTTACACCCATTTTATTTGACAATATATACGATTCCTAGAAAGGCCATAAAGTACTGCCAAAAGTACTGTACTGCCAATTTTAGCTCTGAATATTTGCTAATTAAATTTTTTTCATTTAAAAATTATATTCATTATAACAAACAATATTTAATATATTATTAAATTATTTACAGGTTCCTCAGATTCGCTATGCTACTCCAGAACGCCTCTTAGAACGATTAACCGACCTTCGCTTTTTATCGATAGATTTCCTCAATACATTCCTCCTTACCTACAGAGTATTTACTGACGGTGTAACTGTGATTGAAGCTCTTAAGAAAGTTTTCTATAATGCTGACCCTCCTGATCTTCAAGCCACTGATCAGTTCATGTAACTATTTGTTTCTTTTGTTTTATTATAATTTATAATTCTAAAGTATTTGATCAGAAAATAAAGAATTGTATTTTTAAAAATAATTTATTAAAACAATATTCTGAAAAGATAAGGCACTGATTACTGATTCCTGGTCCCAGATTTTAAGCTTGGGCCTTGAAAGTTTAGCCAAGGATACTTCAAAATGGGCATTTTTATGTTTCGTAGTCCTCTGACAATGAGTCCAAAAAACCTTTGGTTTATTTATTTATTATTTGGTTTTATGATTATCTCTTGAATTCTTATCAACTGAATTGAATCAATTTGAGAGCGGGGGATTAATGCCAGAATTAAAAGTATCCCTAGCATTGGGATGCGAACTCGTACTTATTTCATCAAATTACATTTTTGATCCAGTTGCCGGGCAACGGCGGTGCTGTGCACACACTAGCCCGCTTGTCCACCCCACCCCCAGGACTACCACCAAAACGGCTCTAGTGATTTTGATGAAACTTGTCTATATTTACTAATTTGTCTAATATTTACAACACCCATCTGCAATAGATAACTCTGTCAGATCCATTGCTGTCTGCTGTGTAGAGGTTTCATTGTACTTTCTGTTTTGTTATAAATTATGAAAAATTATCATTTACTTATTTTCTATAAAAATTATATTTAAAACATTTTAGTTTCAAATTATCATGAAAGTAATTTTCCTCGTTTCTTGTTATGCCAGCACTATAGAAGGAAGAGATGACATGCTTTCGGCTCTTCATCTTTTTGATCCTGAAAGAAGAAGAAGCTCTGCAACGCCAAGAAGAACATCTGGGGCCAGTTCTGTTTCAGGTTATATTATTTGGTTATTTATTATGTATCTACCAAATTGAGATATGACATTATACATAGTTGTTTCCTATACATGACCAAGTACACCTGAGTAAGTGAATAATATAGACTTTCCATTATGGTTTGGTCGGAGGGGCAAATAGAGCCCATGAAAAAATGTCTCAGGAGTTTATATTATGTATAAAAATCATGAGCGATAATCAACATAATTATTGTAAAATGAACAATATAAGTACTATTGTTATCAATTTAACACTTGCGAAAAATAAAATAAAATAATAACTTCTAATAAATGAAAATAAATATAAGCTGAATATAATTACAATAAAAACAATTAAGAAATATTTAATAAAACGATGTTTGACTATGGAAATTAAATAGAGAAATGATATATGATTGGCCCAAAATTAAAATCAATAATAGAGACAAATAAACTAATGCTAATAGCCCTAAAATAAAAGTTATACAAATCAAAAAAATAATAAAAGTTGTACAACGTTAGGTGGTCGCAAGCATGTGACGGTCATAAAAAAATGACGAACTGCTGGCACTCCAATCCTTATACAGCGACCACATGTAGATTTTTCATCAGCATTCATATAATCAAACTGCAGAAGAGAGAAGTAGTTCTCTTCACCGTAGGACTGCAGCGGGCAATATAGAGGTTGGCAGCTCTGAACTCAGTAATGGACCAAGTCAGTCTGTGTTTTGACGAAGTCCATGGCTTAGTACTTGAACCTAGGACTTGTTTATAGCTAGGGCTACAATCCATAATATATATATATTTTTTTTTTTTTTTGTCTCTTATGCCAGTCGTTGGTCATTTTGCCATAATCTATAATAATATATAAACTATGAACTAGTCTATATTGAATATAAACAATATAAGCTATGGGCCTATGAACAATATAATTAATAATTGATTTCATTTTGATTAAATAAACCAAATCATCAATTTAATAAATTTTCTTTTTTAATAAGAAAATAAAATAAATTAACACTGTGGTGTTAACTACTATACAACAATAAATTTATATATATGTATATATAGTTGTATATTAGTTTACTTTTTTTTTTTTAAATATGTTAATTTTATTTAATTTTAAAATATGTTAGCAAAGGAATAAAATATATTTAATAATTTTATTAAAAGTTTGAGTTTGAATTTTAAAATATGTTAGCAAAGGAATTAAATATATTTAATAATTTTATTAAAAGTTTGAGGCAGTGTCATGGACTCCAAATTCTCCAGTACTTAAATTGGGCGTGAGAACTGTGATAAAATTGTCATGTAAAAGTGGAGGGGTGGATATGAATGAATTATATAATCCCAGCATATTTAATCTATTACATATCTTATTATCTTTGAATATCAAATAAAATTTTATTAATAGATAAAGAAGGCATTCTAAAATACTTGCGTACCTTCTTCTAGCTCTCTTAGCCATCTATTCGACTTTTCCTTTTTTCCTAATTGATTTTAGTTTACATATTTTATTCATTCATGTACATTAATTGTTATTGATTTTGATTTTATTTTTGTTCTTCAAAATATTAGGGGGGCCAAACAACATGCTCACTCTCTCTCCATTTTTATTAGGGGTGTCAAACGCCGTGAATAACACAATAAACAAAAAAAAAAGATTCTTTAGTTTGAAGGCTTTATACTAACAAACTGTTGCACAAAAAACAGTCAGCTCAGTTATATGGTAAGAGGAGAGTTATAAAAATTTTACAATTGTTAATTAAATGTTATAAAAATTATAATTCTTAAAATCCAGCAAATTATGATTCAAAAGTAAACGTAACAGAAAACAAATTTCCAATAGATACTTTCAAAATCACTACAATATATTAGCGTAGATGTAGCCGTTCACAAAATATAAACTTGTAATTTTCTATTATTGTATAGGTTACTGTTCTGAAGCAAGTGACAGGGATCGTAGCCATAGTTACGATTCACAAGGATTTCCTAGAAGTCACTGGCGAGGAAGTTACAGAAAATGTGTGTACAATCCATTTGAAGTTGGTTTTTGTAATTGGAAATGAAATAAATTGAATAATTATTTATTTTTTTTTTTAGATGAAGAAGAACACATGGGCCTAATAAAAGAAACCGGATCAAAAGACGCTGGAATAAAATTGGAAATTAGAAGAAAGGTTAGTATAAGAGTTGATCAGCCTGATCCTGCACATCTGGCTATTCCTGAGGCTATTGCTGGTTCATCAAGTGCAGAAACTTTAACAGGTAGTGATTAAAAAACATTATGTTTCGTTTTTATTTAAGAAAAAAAAACAAAAAACACTAAATGTGATGTTCTAGCCTTGAAGCATTACTTTACTGTACTACCTTGTAAATAACCAAATAAAGTTAAATGTTAATAATTTGTTTTAGCAGGAATAGCGAATAGCCTTCTGCTTTTTACACTCGAGATAATTAAAACAAAACTGCGGCACTGGATATAGACTTTTCGAGGGTGTTTAACTGTTGTTGGGAATCTAATACCTTTGTGACACTGAGTGAGGAGAAGAAACAAAAAGAATATATATATATCTGATGTGGTACTTAGTAAACACACTTTGAATGAATTGACTCACCTGTTTTGTTCTTCTTCAGTTGTGAGGCATATAGGACAACTAAATAAAATGACTTTTCACTCCTGTATAATAAAACAATTTATTTTGGCAACTGTAATAAATTAATGTATAAAAGTCTTATATTCTTAGTCTTCAATATAGTAAGCCTCTCTTCCCAGATGACGTTTTCTCGTCTTTGTGTCCAAGCCTTAAGTGCTCTTCTCGGCATCCTTCTGCCAGCTGTTGCTAGCTACCTGATCTGACGTTTTTCCAGTGTCCTTCTTTATCGATTGTTTATCGATATGAGACTTTTCCATGAATAATTTGTCTACTGCACAATTGAGTACAATTCACAGTGCAACCTTACATTCCTATATATTATATATTCCTTCTCATACCCTCACACAATGTCACATAAAAGAGTAAATACCAGGGGATGTCTACTACAACCTGGAGAAAATATCCAATTGTAGATGGTACTCCAAAAGCAGCAGAGTCTACCAATCATATTCAAAAGCAATGGTAAGGTGAATAGGCCACTATGTGGAACCCGAAGGTCTTAACCGAGACCCTCAACTTCACCTCACCCTCCAACAATGATGTCTAGTGCAGGCACTTACAAGTACATACAGAAAGGACGAATCGTATCTATGCTTAATCCTAACTATGTCCGCCATAGCCAGCTACTACCAGGCACTCCTGCTGTCTTCCCGATACGCCCCAATACTACCAATCTGATCAAATAAAAAAAAAATTTATCTTACCTCTGAACACAATAGGTAATGTGCTCCGCAATCATTCATAAATGAATGACCGCTATAGCTTGACATCAACCACCAATATCACAAGAGAATGCTTGTGAATCCATGATCAATGAGGGGCGAAAAGAACCGAATGTCCAAGTCGATAACCGCCTTTCAAAAGCAATGACAGGTACAGAATGTTCCGGTTAAATTATATTTGCCATCTTTTAATGTGGGATTATTCAGGATTAATAAAATTTTTACTGTTAGATTAGTCCACAACTATCTGAATTCTGTTTGCTAAAGAACTAAACAAATCCTAACAGATCCTTTTCAGGATAACTATAAAGTCACCTTTGCACATTTCCTTAACAAAAATATAAAAAAACTTGGTGGTATGTGAGGTTTTCAATTTTGACTGTTGCAAAGAAGTATTTTGGTTTAAACATAAAAAATTAACAATTTTAAAAAATAGGGAAGAAATGCAGACATGAAATTTTTGCAACTGTAGTACAATAAGGCAATTTCTGCAAGCTCTCTTTGATTTAGTCTATGGTTCATCAAATTATTAAAATCCATCTTAAATTTTGTGAATGGCTTCATCTCATCATAACCTACAACATTTTTATTTACGAAAATTCTGGGAAATGGTACGTTTTAAATCTGGAGATTAGTAAAATTTGTCTATTTAAGGAGGTACTAAAAATGCTGTTTAACATGATCTCCACCCCTAACATGTAAAATTAACAAAGTTATATTGACCAAAGGGCCCAATATTTATTTAGGCCACCTTTTTTTTTATTTTATGATCTAATTATATTAGGATTCTAGTGGAAAATAAATAGTTATTCATGAGTTTTTAAGAAATAGCTTATTAAATTAATTTGAAAACTCCCCATGTCTGAGAATTTTTATAGATAAAAAAGTTTTTATTCTTTCGGCGGATATTAATAATTTGATAAAAAGGGATCTTTTATTAAATTTATTTGAACCCTACCATGCCATTGAGGCAATACGGGTTTTGCAGAACTGGGTTGTTACATGTCACTGCATAACTGCCTGTCTAAATTTAAATTTGCTGTTTATGGCCTTATTCTGCTCCTCCTTGTTCCAGCGTCCTCCCTGGTGCAGGTCCTCTTCTTGAGAGGTTGAAGTTTGCAGGTCTAATTGCTTATTTCCACCCCTACAAAAATTCTTTGTAGTACGGGTAGTTTTCTTCCGTAACTAGCTGAGGGAAATTGGTCTCTGTAAGAACATAGAGACCGGTCTTCCTAACCAATTTGGCTGTTAGCTACTCAAAGGCGGTGCAGTTTATAATAATGTGCTCAGCAGTCTCTGGGATCCCACAGCTAGGGCATAGAGGATCGACATCTTTCCCAAATCCATGGAGCTTGTCTCGAAAGCCCCTATGCCCAGTAAGGAATTGCAAGAGCCAGTAATCAGGGAGGACCCATTTGGCTTCCTAAGGTGATTGAATGGTTCTGAAGTACATCTTCAGAGTGGTCCCTTTCGGGCTTGTCATCCACCATTGATTCCAAACTTTAATTGTATCCTCTCGGGTAATAGATTTCCATTTTCTGGGGTTTCCCTTGATTCTCTCTTTGAGGTTTCCCGGTAGACCTACTGAACCTTCTTTCTTATATATGTACTTGAACATATCTTCTTGCAGGAGGAGTTCGAAGGCACTCCTCCCGCTAGTAACTGCTCCGCCTCATGAGAAACACTCTGCATGCACTGGTGACTTGCAGCAGAGCCGTTTGCTGGATTGTCGCCAACTTGTTCTTCTGTTGGTATGAGAGATTCTGATTCCACACAGGGTACGCATACCTCAGTATACCTAGAACCAGACCTTTATAAATGGTCATTGTCTGTACCACTAATTGCTCTTAAAAACTAACAGCAGATGGATTGATTGTAAACAGAGGTACACAAGCACTAGCAGAGAGAAACATCCCTTATGCACGTTTATGTTTCCCATGTTTCGGGAAATGTGTAAATGTGGCTTAAAGTTTTGGATAATGAACTGAAACAGATCCATCTTCAATGAAACAGACTCCTGTTGACAGTCTGCTGGCAGTTTGGTTATTTTTTGTAGTGAGTGTAAATCGTGTAAGATGCATGCGAGGTTTAGAATGGAACAGGAGACAAGAGCACTGGAAAGGTCCACCTGGTCCAAGTTCTACAAGAAGCAACATTACACTGCATAGGCGGTATAGAGGAACATGATTATGATGATGAGTGTAAATCTGACATTTGTGATTTACTTAAAGCAGCAGTAATGTTAATAACCACTAACAATGCCAATAAATAGGATTCTCTTTGGTTGGTATTTTTATTGGTTGAAAAAAAAAGAAAAAAGTTTTATGATCAGTTTACAATCTTTTGCCCAGCAGCTGTATTGGAACTAGGTCAAATAATTTTAACTTGTATATTTTGGTCCTATCACTTTATTAGTTAAGATCTTCATCTTATAACTTTATCTTTCTGGTATTTTTATTATTTTAATTTTAGCTGAAACAAATACAGTAGTTAGCGCTTCTTCATCTCCTAGTAATGTTAGTACTACAACACTTGTTGAATCTGAGATGCCTCATACTGAAACGATTACGCAGCAAGCAATGAGTCAGCACCCCGTAATTTGTTCTAGTCAACAACAATCTACACAATATACTGATCTTCCACTTCCGTCTGAGAGGTAATGTTTTATTGACAATAATTTTAATAATCTTATAACCACCAACAACAATCCATTACCTATAAATGTATGGTAGCTCAGATTCTACTTAGTTAAAAAACTTGGAACATACATTGACGGCAATTCCTTCTTGGTGTTTTCTTTTTCCAAGTCCTCAGAACCAAAAGCCCTCCCTACATCTTAGAACTCCTTACTTTACTCTCCTCTATCCATTCTCTCAACACCAGATCTCAACCTATAGATTTATATATCCCCTCCCATAAAACCACTTCCTTCAGTAAATCCTTCGTCATTCATGCTACCTCCTTCTGGAACTACTTACCCATATTTATTCACTTTTTTTTCTCTCTCAGTATTTCTTGTATATATTTGTAATTTTTTTTAGATATATATATTTTCTTTTGTATTTTGTGTATATATTTGTATTTTCCTTAGTATCTTTATATATTTACATTTTCCTTAGTATTTTTTGTATATATTTGCATGATATCTACATGGCAGAATAAAGTACATATTTTTTAACTCTACTATTATTCTAAGCAGACTTCAGTACCAGAATACAATTATTTTTCATTTAATTTCATTTCATTGACAAGACGATATGATCAACTTTAATGTCTTCTGGACTACAGATCCTCAAATTATGAAATGAGTGACTAATCTACAGCACTCATTATATTGATACCAGTTTAGACATGTAGAGTAGAACATTGGTGTTCAGCAAAACAAGCATACATAAACAAAATATAAACAATACAATCCAAAATTCTTTGAAAACGCACCATGGTATGCACAGAATCACACTATACATAGCAACTTGAATGTTTCAACAGTAAAATCTTGCATACTTGACAAATTCTTGTTCTATCAATTTCCTCCTCCCTGTTAATTAAAAAGAAAATGGCCCGGCGATCTGTTGCTTCACCAATAATTCAATAAATCAAGGCCATAGCAAGCAAAATCACAGAAATTAATCAATTACATAAAAATTTTTAGATGCACTACTGTGCAGTTGCGAATGGAATAAAAAAATTAAAAATAAAATTTTAATAATTTTTATTTATTATTGGTGTTTCGTGAAAATCAAATTTTGTAATTTTTTTTTTCAAAATATTTGTTAGTATTATCATAATATTTAGAGAGTGGGGTAGCTCAGTGAATAAGGGATGGTGCTCCTATTCTCTTAGACCTATGTTTGACCCCCTTCAACTTTTTGTTTGTAATAAATTATTGTAATTTTCAATTTGTTTCTGCTTAGGTTGCCAAATCTTATGATTTTCATTCCCTTATCCCTTTCCCAGTTTGGGCGCCAAATTTACCTTAGTATTTTTCAAACCATTTTGAGTAAGAGGAAAAACAAATAAATTTAAATGCATTAAATTTTACTTAACTTTTTCATTACCTTCCAAAACCATACTTTTGATGATTATTATAAATGATTACAATTTAAATTATTATTTTAAAATACAACACTTTACCGGAGGCCTTATATACGTAAATACAAATATATAGTGGTGCAGTAGTGGTTACAGTTTTGTAGCTTGTTCTTTCTAGCACTGATGAAGACCTATATAATTAGGTCGAAACATGGGCTTGATAAATAGTTTCCACTACTTCAAGTTAGTTTATGACCGTTACCTTGTATAAATTTTTTTCCTCTTAAATATCAATAAATCAATCTATGGTTTAATTATTTCAGGTATTTAATGGAAAGGAGTGGGGGACGGCAAACAAAAAGAAAAAGTTGGGAAGGAGGTGGAGGAGGAGGAAGACTTCCTCCAGCGAGTAGTGATGATTGGGATGAAGAGGGTGTGAGTGCTGTGAGCTCACGTTCTGCATCTATTGTCAGTTCAACAGCTCAGGTGTGTTGAGTATTTTCGGTATATTATCCTAAGAATAGTCAATTTTTTGGCAATAGTTTTTTCATTATTCTCAATTTTACTTCTTACTTTTTCAGTCCTTTGGTAGAAATTGAAGCAATGCTTTTTTGTTGTTTTGTTTTTCAATAAAAGAGCTCATTTTCTTTATTGTAAACAAAATTACTTTTTACTTTCACTTACATATGTATGAAAAATATAGTAAGGGAAAGTATTGGGATCGTGAAATTTTGTAATCTGGGTTTTCAACAGAAATAGAAGTTGACATCTTCTGAGTCTAATAACCAAGTCCCGCAAAATGGTCTGTGTTTGTGTGCGTGTCTGACTATGTGTGTGTATGTAAACAGTCTAGCTCAAAAACAAAGAGTCATATAATTATATAATCGATTTTACATAATTTACAATTTTCTCGAAAACGGCTCTTACAATTTTGATTAAATTCATTATATCAGTGAAAAATTAGGCTTTTTTTAATATAATGTAGGTTTTGTTCTCATTGATGTTCTCTAACAGGGCTTAAATGGCTAATTTTCATTATTTCTTTCTCTAAAGTACCTTTAATTTTTTTATTTAAAATAATTTATAATTTTACAATTAACTTTTTTATTAAACATAGCTAAATATAAAATAGGGAATGGGGTAGCTCAGTGGTAGGGTACTGAGCTTCCAATGCTAACGGTCCCAGGTTCGAACCCCGGCTCATGGCAGAAAATTTATTTATGTTTCATTGGCCGTGAGGCGACCCTGGGACACATCCAGCCTTTATAAAGTGGGTATCCTTAATTACATAATTAATTAAGGGGGAAAACCTTGCTGTTGAGCGTGATCTCGGTCAAATCACCTCCTTGCACAATCGTTGACCTAGAAACAGTGCTTTCCCTAAATAGTACTGAACCCAAGACCCTTCATGGGTTGTAGTGGTACAGGTTAAATATAAAAGAATTTGATAATTAACTAAAGGAGAAATAAAAGATAGTAACGAAGAATAGTTGTAACTTTGATATGTAACATGAGCTTTATATAATACAGACTCCGACAATATTATCTACTTAAACATATATGGTTTTCATAAATGCTATCATTTTTATTATTTAATATTCAATTGTAAAGATTACAGCGATATAAAAATTAAATTTGGTACTGATACTTAAACAAATAAAAATACTCAAAATGAAATATAATTGTGAATTGACTGTTGACTGTAGTAAATAATTGAAGAGAAGATTGGTTGGGGCTCTCAGTCAAAAATATATTATAGATGGTCTTAAATATTGTATTATATATATAACAAATATTATATACAAATATATTATAGACGGTCTTGCGGGAATCTTTCTTTAGACCGGCCCTGATGAAGACCTCAACTTTGGGCCGAAACTTCGGCAACAATAAAAATAAATATAGTTTATTTACTTTTACTTTTTTTATAAATAAATATAGTGGCCTTCTTTATCAGTAACTCTCTTGTCGGACTAAAAATGTTTCGAGGTACTTTATTATTTACTATAATCAAATAAATAATTGAAATATACAGTTGTAAAAGGAAATAGCTAGAGTCAAACAAGATAAATATAATACATTAGACGGCTATGAAAAACATATTGTAATTAATTGTTTTAAATAATGTTTCATACCATCTTTTTTTTTTTTACTTTCACTTCTCATCGTCTGAAAATACATATTTCTGCTAAGAAGAGGATGTTAAGTAAAAGTTGTGTGATAAGTGCACCGCATCAGATTTTTTAAATATAAAAACATGGAATCATTCAGAAACTATGTATGCAGTAGGTACTCAAGTATTATATAGACAATTTTTATTACTGCAAAACTCCTTATTAATCAAGGAAACCTAGTTACATGTTCAATAGCCTCTCTTCATGAAGTGTGAGTTTCTATGACTTAACTTCTATTTATAACAACTGATTGCAGGATCGTCTTGTTTACTTTTTTTTCGAAAGCTCTTAGCTCTTCGAAGATTATTATCCTCTGTAATAATAGTGCTAAGATATTTAAATTGTGGTAATGTTTTGAAACAATACCCAACCCCCACAATAATATTAATCCAGATTAATATTTTAAGTTTATACTTCTTAAAGTTACAAATCTGCTTGGTATATCATTATTTGGAGATGGTGGTTGCTAATAAAGAAAATTGGTTTGTCAATATTAGAATAATCCATGTTTCAACTTATTAGGTTGAATATCGCCAAACAGAAAAAAATGTTTCTAGGGCTACTATAATGGTCGGCGATCGACAGCCGGTCTTGAAGGCGAAGGAGGGACTCCACGACCCAGCTTCCAGCACGAATCCCCCCAGAACTCAAGTAAAGCCGGTGTCGTCATCACCTCTTTTCGACAATCTCAGAGGAGGTAAATAATTTATTTATTTTTGTATTTATGTAATGTAGTCAATGTCTTTTGCATCAATGGATGTTGTGTTGTTTGGCCTTAAACATGTTCTTTTGTAACCTTTGTTAATATATATAATATATTCATTATTCATTAAGATTCATTCCTCACCTTTTGTAACTTGGAGTAACGGACACAATGAGATGTGCTTGAAATTGGATAATAATTTTATTTCCTCTTTTACTTCTATTAAATCACTGCAAACACAATTTTTCAAAGTAAACAATTAATTAATTTGTGTTTTTCATTGTTATCGATTAAATTGTCAGTTTATTGCAAAAAAACCAATAACAAGGGAAGGTTGTTGATAGCCATCAACTAAAACATTCATAACTCCTCAGAATTTTATCCTAATTGAAAGTTAATATAACTCTTAGAAAGCTGATTCACTACTCTTCTAAGCCATATAAATACATTTTAGATTTTATTTCTTCGTAAGCCAGAAATAAAGAAAAATTTCAAAATTTCTGTTTTATATCTTTGTTCTACTTTGATTATGGAGGTTCTTTTTTTTTTTTTTTTGGGTAGGGAAAAAATCTTTCATAAGACGAAGTGCAATCAATAAAAAGCCACACAACAGTGTGAGATTTCTACTCACTAAAAAACTAGCTCCCAATTCTTTTTTACCACCCCACGGAACGGCTATCAAGCATTAATTTGGGGGGGGGTAGAAGGGCTATAAGGCTACTTCTTCTTTGGACATCTTATTACAGCTAAGCCATTGCCTGTCCCATACTTTCTTGCTCCTGTGCTCTGAGCCTTCTGCCGATTTCTGCTGCATAGTCCACTGCTGCACTCCAATTCTCATGTCTAGACATCATCAAAGCGACAACGTTTTCTAGCTAGGATTTTGTCCTGAATTTCTTGTGTAGCTCTTCTTTTTCTCGAGTAAACTCTGTCCAACAGAAGAACGAATGTTCCACGGGATCACAAGTTGGGCACTTTATTCTCTATTTTGAAGCGGGCTAAGTAGACTCTGAATCAACCATGCACTGTAAGCACACTGTCATATGCAGCCTGGAATTTGATGAAGAGGTGGTAGGTTTGAATATTATATTCATGGGCTTTCTCCAACATCATTCTCAGAGAAAAAATCTGATCAGTCGTTCCTTTACTCGTCATAAAACCTGCTTGATACTTTTCTATTTCTCTCTACAAAAGGGAGGAGCCTAAGAAATAGTATTCGTGAGAGTATTTTGTAGGCACATGACAAAAGAGAAATCCCTCGGTAGTTCTCACATTCAAGAGCATCGCCATTTTTTGTGTATTGGGCAGATTATGGTTTTATACCAGTCTGATGGGATTCATTCCCCTTCCCAAATTCCTAGAATTATTTGGTGCAGGACTTTGACAAATTCTTGGCTACCACACTTGGTGATCTCAGCGGGTAAGCCATCTGCACCGGGAGTCTTGTTGCTATTTAGGTTTTCAATGGCTTCCTCCATCTCCTCAGAGTCGGGGGGCTCAATATCCTCTGCTTGTGTCTCCATGCTCATAGTGGACAGATTATTCATGTTTCTGGGATATCCATGTTTATTAATCGGGAATCAGACGGTGGGTCCATCTTCCAGAAGATGAGGCGTTCCAGCGCATCTGCCATCTTTTAAGAGTTTGATTTCTCTCTTCTTTTGCTAAAGTAGCCCAGTGAGAATCCGGCTCTTCTCATTTTCTTTGGAACATCCGACTGCGTTCATCTGCCAAAAAATTGATCGGAGGCATATTTGTGATGACGCATACAGCATGGTAGGACACAGTGTGAAAAGCTCGAGCGACACGCAGGGCACTTCTTTGATGCACACTGGTAGCTTTTGGTTTATGGGGGGTGTGTTTGTACCATTTTGTGTAGCCTATAGGGCTGTAAATCCTCCCTAAAGATATTATCACTAAACTTTTAAGTAGGTTTTTGTAAATTTTGACCTTATTTACTGATGCAAAAATATATTAAGTCCATTAAAATGAAACAAACCCTTTTATGTATCAAAAATACTTACACCCTTACTTAAAATACTTGCACAATGTTTTGATATTTTATGAAATGTTACTTAACGACTTTTTGCACTAAACCGATAAAATGTGAAATTTGAATCTTAAGAATTAATTTATCTAATTTTAAACTATGACAATGAGAAAAAATATAAATTGTAAACTTAAATATATCTAAAGAAGAAAATTGTTTGGGATTAGACCAGAAAAAAATTAACAAATATTTGATTTTTTTTTTTTTTTTATGATCAACTCCCATACTATCTGGAATTATTATATCCTCAACCATCTACACATATTAATATATTTATCACTCATAAACACAGCGCACTCACTAATTACTTTATGTAAACACATTATATATAATGCACCTTGCACTTCAATGCTTTAGTGCTCTATACATGTTGTATAATTATCATCTAGAAAGTAAAGAATAATTTTGTATAACTAAATAAATATCAATTTGTAAATAACCTTGTTCCGTAATTGTAAATAACCTGTTTGGACGGCAATTGTAAATAGCCTTCCATTTTGTCAAGGGTCTTGGTTATTTAAACCCGTGAATTTAATTTTCTTAAAACAAAACCCCGGCACTGGATATAAACTATTTGAGGGTGTTTACTGTTGTTGGAAATTCAGGAACCTAATGCTTTTGTGACACTGAGTGACAAGAAATAATAAGAATATATAAATATGAAATGTGGAACAGGGTAAATACACTTTGAATGAATCGACTCACCTGGTTTGTTATTCTTCAATTGTGAGGCCTATAGGACAACTAAATAAAAGGACTATTCACTGCTCTATAACAAAATAATTTATTTCCACAACTGTAATAAATTGAATAAATGAATTGATCTTCTTAATCTTCAGTGTAGCGGGCTTCTCTTCTGCCATTAAGTAGTTATCCCATCATGTCCATGCTTCAAGTGAGTTCTTCTTTCTTCTCCCGCATCCTACTCCAGCTGCTGTTTTCGTCTGTTTGGAGAAGCTCCACGTTTCCGCTCTGTATGTAAGGACAGGACGAATCAGCGTCTTGTACAGAGTCGCTTTTGTTTTCTTGGCGAATGCTTAGATACCACCGCAGGCCAAAATAACATTTATTTGCCGCCAGGATCCTCTTACATATTTCTTCTGATACATCGTTGTCAGCATTTACCTGGGAGCCCAGATAAACTTACCGTTTCGATTGTGTAGTCACCAATCGAGATTTGTGGATGTGGTGCATTTATGCCAGCAACCATATACTTGTACTTGGTTTTGCTCTCATTTATAGACAGTCCCATCTTCCACACCGACTAGTCGGACCGAACAGTCGTGACTGTTCTAGAGCCAGAAAAGTCTTCTTTTCGCCACGAAGTGATGTCCCGATGATATCAATATTGTCTGCGTATGCCAGGATATGTATAGACTTGTTAAAGATGGTCCCATCTAGCTGTATTCACGCATCTCTGACAACCCTAGACCCTAGACCTATGGTGCGACTGCCACCTCATAACATCCGGTCTTGCTCTTCCTCCGTGGCGGCTATCTAGGGAAGGTGACCCTAGGGTGTGTACTGTTGATGACCTTTGTCTGTGGTGTCGGGGTAAGTGTAGTGTGCTGTATTAGTTTACTGTATGAGTGTGAGTATACTGTTCCTCCAACCTGGAGGGCCAGTGGCTGTCTGCGGTACTATGACCGGGCTATGGGGTTACCACTTCCCTACACCATTTCTAAATACCTACACCTTCTATTGCCGCTCAACTTTTTCTGAGCAAATGGCCAAGATCATATGTAATTTTTTCTCAGTAATTAAAGTAAGTAAAGCTAATAATTTGTTTATGGGAATAAAATGAGTTTTCAACTTGGTAATGACATTTTCATGTATTTTATTCGGCCAAAACCACTGTGTAACTAGTATTATAATTTTTGTTTTTTCCAACTGGCTTGCTACAAACCATAATCAAATGTGATTTATAATAAATGAAATAATTTGAACAGGTAACAAGATAATATACACGATGGTAATGACAACAATAAAGGTACGTGCTCAACGTATAAGAAATGGATGGGTAGAGGGAGGGTGCACAACTGGTCAGTTTATTCGCTGGTGGCTGTCCTTTAACTCCATGGCTACTACTACACTCTGAAGAAATTTCTCCACTGTTCCATCTCTTCAACACTTAAATATCTGATGTTATGTTTTTTTCTTGGTAATGACATAAAAGTGATGGGACAATGTTTGAAAATACATAAACATATATTACAGTTAATAAAAGTTTAAAAAAATATTTAATTCAAAATGCTTTAATTATTCTTTAGGAATGGAAATAAATTTCATTGTCATTTTACATAGGTTTCGAAAGTAACAAAAAAATTATTTTACTAGAAAACTGAGAGTGGGATAATATATGGTAATGACATTTTAGTACCTTAAGTAATTATAAAATCGCACTATTCTTTAATATTTTAATTTTTTAAATTTCATTATGAAGAAATACTTCTTCACCGTATAGCAGTGGGGAAAAAAATCAAGTTAGACTTAACTAATCAGGTAAAAGTTGTAATGGACTAAAATTTGTCTCCAAAATGAGAAGCATCCATATATTGTTAACACCTTGTTAACACTTGTTAACCGTGGGCTTCATTTTTTGAAAATATTTCAATTATGGGTGCATATTTCTTTTAAAAAATTTAAAACTTCTAAATGGCAGATCTAAAAATGACATATACTGCCTTAAAGCTGAATGTATGTCCTTTCAAAAATACTCACCCACACCCTTACAACAATATTAATGGCCTTAATATTGTTTTATAAAAAAGAATTGTTTTATAACAAATGTTTTATGTCTTCAACATCCATTTTAAAGCATTAACTTAATTTTTATTTAGAGGTAATTGTTTTGTTTTTTCTGGTATAAACTTGTTGTGCATTTCTTGTTAAAATATTGTTTTTTAAAATTCACTCGTCAGCCAATATCAAGCACATCTGTTTTCATGATAATCTTTCATTACAGAAAATAAAACTTACTTTTACTTTTCATAAACATTCTTCAGGTGAATGATATTCTCATTTAAAACTAAAACAGTATGTTTCCTTTTTATATTCAATTTATATATTTTAATTTTTTTTTTTTTTTTTTTTTTTGAAAATTCTGTTTATGTATTTGAAATAAAAACAATCAACATCTTAAATATCTAATTATTTTTCAGAAAATTATGAATTCTGTGTATATACCATTTTATATTATTTAAAAAATATATTCATACTGAATAATCTATTCGTTGGCAGTAGTTCTATTATTTTTTTTTTTCTTATCATCATAACATTTATCTTTTACCATTTACTTGAATTATAAATAAATTTCCATATCTTGTTTTTATGTATTTCAAAATTAATGTTTAGTTTCTTGTTAAATTCATTTTCTTTTTTTAACTTACAAATTACTGTAAAATATTATTTTTTTTTTGTTAAAATCAAATATAAAGAACGTTATAAATAAATAAAAAGTCTTAATATATTTTATATATATAGAATATATTTTTATCAAAATTCCATTTTTTTTTTTTTAAAGTCAATATAAAAACAGATTTTATTCATGTATGTTTTATTTTTATTTTAGGTGAAATTATGTTTATTATTATAAACATAATAATTAAGTAAGGCTGTATTTTATTCCTCCATGTTTATTTTATTTTTTACTTTTGTACATTGGCCACGTTTCGGCTATGATGCCATTTTCAAGCCATCTGATTAAGACCCAATTCACTATTAGTTTCATACAAAACTGCATTTAATATGATATAATAGTGATGTTAGTCATCTCTTAAAAAACAGCATTGTATAAATTACAGCTTGTGGAATGGATAAATTCATTAAGCAAAAATTTAAAAAAAAAATCCTATTTTACTTGAATTTTTACATATCTGATTACTGAAAATAACTCCTAAACTTCTTGATTTGTTTACCATTTGTTTCTCTGTCCTTTATTGATCTACCAACTGCCATTCATACAGATTAGTTTACATTCAATTTATTAATTTTTAAAATAACTGAACACGTTATGTTTACTAATTTTGCTTCTAATCTTAAGAGTCTAACTCATTATAATAGGCTGTATAAAAAAAATTTACCTGTTTTCAACAAAACATTTTATGTTTAACATAAAATTTATTTAAATATATGTATTCAAACTTGTAGGATAGAACTTCACCTTAATAGTAATAATAAAAACATACATTTGATCACTATAATCCTACTTTATTTGTTCTTTTACACATACATTGCATCTCATTCTCCATTTTCAAGGAAAGAAATCGTAAAAAAATAAAACAATCATCACAGCCTAATTATATTCGCTAATTAATTACTTTCATTTAATACTTTACTTTACATACCTATTTTAATAATTAAAAATCATTATGGAATGAATTGCCCTAGTCAACATAATTTAATTAGTCAAAACTAAAACCTTCCTCTATAAGGTTATGTTTATTTTAAAACCTCATTACATTTTCAACAATCCCAAAATTAAAATTTACATTATTAAAATTATCTTTATGCATTACTAAATTAATTCATAAAACTAACTCTCCGGTGCTACAGACTCTCTGTCTTGTGCTACACTCTTCCAATTGCAAACTCCTAACTTCCTTGTGTCTCTCTCTACTTCATCCTTCCACCTACTTCCCGGTCTTCCTCTTTTCCTCTTCCCACTGAAGTACGCTTCCAATATTTTCTTTTCATTCTCCATTCTGACCACATGCCCTGTCCATCTCAGCCTACTTGCCTTGATATAGTTAGTAATGTTTTTATTCTCTAATATAGCCTCGATTTCATTGTTACTTTTGATTTCCCACTCACCATTAATACCTGTAGCACCGTAATTCCTTCTTATTATTTTCCTTTCAAATAATTTTAGTGTGTGGCAATCCTCTTGTGATAAACACCAGGTTTCCTCTCCATAGATGACTGCTGGTCTAATAAGCTTTTTATACAGCTTTAATTTTGTGGCTTTTGACAACAATGAAGACTTAAAAGTTTTAGGTTTGCATAGTAAGCTCTATTAGCAGCCATTATTCTGTTGTTTTTTCTCTAATTAAATTGTTATTATTTAGGGCAGAATCAAGATACACAAATGTGGGTACATTGTAGAACCTAAAATTCCTTAGTTTGATTTCACTGCAGTATCTTCTACTTGCTGCCGAGGACAGTTTCATGTATTTAGTTTTGTTTTCATTGACCACAAGTCCTACTTTGTTGCCATTTTCTTATATTATCTCAAATGCCTCTTTAAGTGCCTTTTCACTTCAAGCAGCTATCACCAGGTCATCAGTGTAAGCACAAATTCGCCAGGTCTTATCAACGATGGTGTCTTTTTTAGCTGCTTCTTTCACATCAGGATGCAGAGCTATGTTGAAAAGCGTTGCCGATAAGGCATCTCCTTGACCCACTACAGATTTTACCTTGAACAATCGACCAACTTTAATTCCAATAACAACTTTAGATGATGCATTTTCCATGGTCATGCGCATTAAATTAATTAGTTTATGTGGCACTCCATTTTTCATTAGCATTCTTAACAGCGCTGATCTCTTGATGCTATCAAATACCTGATTTTAGTCAACGAATAATAAGTGCAGATCAATATCATATTCATAGCATTTTTCTATCATTTGTCTTATAACAAAAATTTGATCTGTGGTACCTCGGCCAGCTCTAAAACCACACTGGTAGTCATTTAAAATTTCCCCAGCATATTTTCGCAGCCTTTTTAATATTAATCTAGGAAGGAGTTTATATAGGACTCTCATTAGGGTTATTCCTCTATAATTTGTGCACTGATCTTTTTTGCCTTTCTTATGAATAGGACATATTAATCTCATCCTCCAATCATTCGGCATCTTTTCCTCTCTCGGTATGTCACAGATCAACTCATACATTAGGGCCTTCATTTTACCACTGCAGCATTTAATCAATTTCGCAGCTATCCTCTCTGTCAGATTCATCAAACTAGCATTCTTCTCTACTCTCAACACCTCCACCTCCAGACCAATGTTTAGCAACTCGGAGAAGTGTTCCGTCCACCTGTTTATTACCTCTCCTTCTCCATCCAAAGCCTCTCCTGTTTTACTTTTACAATTATTCAGCTTCGGCTGATTCTCTTTCCTGAACCAATTAATTCCCTTATAAAATTTCCTGCTTTCATGCACACTGTTCAACATTTGTATATTTTCAAGCCTTTTACAAATCCTTTTTCTCTCTACAGACTTTCTTAGCTACTCTTCTTTTTATGCTGTAGGTCTCCTGGTTTTGCCTTGTGAACCTCTGTAAGATCTTCTGTCTGGCTTGATTTTTCTCTTTAATGGCTTTCACACATTCTTCATTGAACCATTTCTTATTTCTTTCATTTGTAATTTTTCCCAATGTTTCTTCCACTGCCTTGCCTATTGCCTCCTTTACAACTTTCCATCTTCTCAATTGGTCCACTTTCCCTTCATTCCTCTTCTGGCTTGTTTTCCTCTAACTTCCCTCTCTCCACCTCTCTATCCATAACCTCTTGAAAATTCCTCAGTTCGTTCTCCACTTTTAATATTTCAGTGTCCCATTTTTTGTTTGTTTGGTTGTTTCTGCTCTTGCCACCTTCGCTATCCTTTGCCTTAACTCAGCTCTAAGTAAAAAGTGGTCTGAATAACAGTTAAGGCTTCTCATACTTCTCACATCTATGATGTTTGATCCTTCCAGGTGCCCTCCATGTACCTTTTTATGTGGAAAACATGTGCTTTTATACACATTCTGTACATTGGGCCAATAACAGACCATTCTCACTCGTTCCTTCATGCAATGAGTGCCTTCCAGCAACTTCTTTTAGGGCCTCTTCTCTGCCAATTTTGGCATTGAAGTCTCCTAATAGCAAAATTGCATCATATTTGAGCACTTTTTCAATGTTGCTTCTTAAGATATCATGAAATTTTTCTTTGATATCATCAGCATCTTCTGTTTGGGGCATATGCGGAAAACAAAGATATATTTCTATACCTACCCTTTGACCCTTAGTTTACATAAGCGGTCAGATATTGGGTCAAAATTTAGAATAGAATGTCTCAATTTACTATTTACAAAGAATCCTGTTCTTGATTGACCAGTTGTCTTGTCCGGACCACTGTATAATATGGAGAACTCCTTTTTATCAATTCTTCTACTTCCACTCCATCTTATTTCTTGCAAAGCCATAACATTTATATTATGCTTTATGAGCTGGTCGGTAATTCCTTTCATCTTGCACGATCTTAACATCGTATTCACGTTCCATTTGGCTAATGAAACCTCAAATTGTTTCCATTTTAGTTTAGCTAATTGAGATTACTTAGGTCTTTTACCATTAGAAACATCTGGCTTTCCTTTAAACTCAATTTTCTGAACATTAAATTGTTTCCGAGGAGGGGTCATTGGCCCCATGCTTTCACCACAACTTAAGAGTTCAACCTACCCTTGATTTGATTTCGGAGTTGCCTTCTCTTAGACAAATTGCCTTCACTAAGGCAATGAGGTAGGTCCCCCCAGGATGCAGTTTAACGTCATGCCCAGGACGAATTAATTTATAAATATTACATTAAAATAAATACAATCACAGCTCTATTATTAACTTTTGAAACACACTATTAAAAAAAAGATAATTTTTAATTTTGATATTCAGTTTTATAGCTTAATACACCATTTTTATATTTAAAATTTAACATAAATTATTCTTAAAAATATACCTACACCGGTACATAATTCATTTGTTTGAAAAGTTTTGAAACCAACACCTAGTGGATCGCTTATCAAGGACTCCTTCAGTTTTTTTTTATTTCCTGAGTAACTTTGGTGGTTGAACAAAGTTTTTCCAATAATATCTTACAATAACAAGAAATCCATAAGACATCGTCATGCTGCTTTTGAACTAATTGTTTATCAAGCCAGTTCTTTGTTGATAAATAAGCTTAGATTAGTGTGCTAAAGAGATCATACATTGTTGGTAAACAATAAATAGGATTAACGTGTCTACAATTTTTTCGTATTCATGCATTTGACGAAACGCTAATTTTTTTTTTTATACCTCCTATTAAAGCAGAATTACCCATTAAAGTGAATACTTTTGCAAACGAATAATTTATTTGCATGATAAAATGTTGAAGTTTATTTGTAAAGGAGTGAATTCAAATTTTAAAATGATTACACAGTGCATATGGCTTCTTTATTACGTTCTTTATATTTGTGTGTAACAATTTTGCTAGAAAAAATATTTCAACTTATATGTGCTACATTTCGAACTTTGATATTGTCTGCAAATGTAGAGCTTTTGATAAATACTTTCTTTTTTCCATTTAAAAAAAAAAAATTATTTCCAATGTTAAATAATGAATCCATTTGTTACTTTGATGTATGTGTTAGATTGATGTATTTTTGCAACTGTGATTATAAATGGTCTATGTATGCATTAAATGTGCTTATATTAAGATTAATTTGTTAATGCATCTTTTAAAATTTTATGTCATAAAAGTTTTTCTTTTTCTCTCCCCTTGACATGTTTAAATATCAACAAAATATTCTCTCTTTTTATGCTTTACTTTCCAATTTTTCAAATCTATTTGAATCATTTAATTTAATTTTTTCTTCTTTTTTTTTTCTCTTTTTAAATATGGTATGTTTGTTTCAATGTGTTGCTAAGAGCATTGTCATTCTTTTCTTGATTTCCTGACTAGTTTTCGACCTGAGCCTCTTTGGTGAGTAAACCATATTTTTTTCTTCTTTATTTATTTTTTTTTTAATTTTGAAATTTTAGAGAGCTTGAAATTTGGCATTAAACATACTTTAAATAGCTTCCTGTTTATCAATTTTTTTAAGGATTTATAACAAAATAAAATAAAAAAGGAAACATATTAATTTTTTTTTTGACATGCTAATTTTTATAATTTTATTTATAGTTTAGTATTCAATGATTATTATTATCATGATTTTTTCTATTTAATCTATAGTAATTTTATTCCTTTTAAAAATCAACACAATTTTTGAAATTAGCATGAAAAGTAATTGTTTTTTTTTTAATCAGAATAAAAGTAATATTTATTTTCAATTGCTTGTTTTGTTTTTTTCATAAATTTTAAAAATGTTTTCTTAGTGATATCATTTATTATTTCATTTAAAAAATTTATGTTTATTTTAGCCAATAATAGTTTGAGAATATTGGAAGTAGTTTATTTTTGTATTAGCCCTTAAAAGTTCATTTCTTAAACTTGCCATGAAAATAATTCTAAAACTATTAAAAATTTGCCATTATTTATTTACATATTTTTTTACTTTTGTTTCTTCACTATTTTTTCTTGAAACTATAATGTAATCATATGTGTCTATACTATATTATGCATTATGCAGTCCGTTTTATTCTTAAAGCGTTGTAGGTCATTCCCTACACACATGAATTGAAATAAAAATCTTAATGGAGCCAGTATTGATAAAGAAACAGCTAAAAATTCCTGTATTGGATTGTAAAGTCGTGTGAAGTTGAGATTATGTACGAAAAGAAAAAAAAAATGAGAACATTATAATTTGAAGAGGTGATCGAGGGTGTGACCTATATATAATACCTTTTTATATATATAAAATACCTTTCCACATATATCTTCCATATATGCCACATATACCTTTCCAACTTAAATCGGTCATTTTTATTTTATTGTTTTCAGCAGCTATCTTGCAGTAGCGTAACTCTATTGCTCTTTTGCTTTCTTTTATATTGTATATCTTCATAGCTATGTATATACTCGTCTTATTACTTATGTTTTAGTTATTCTTTATCGAAATGGGTCTTTTGACCATGTCCCAGAATAAAATTGATTTTCTATTTCTATATATTATAATAGTATTTTATTTGCCTACCAACTAATACTTTATTTCATAACAACTTTGTTTACATTTTAATTTACATGCTAAATTCACTTTTTTTTTTGTGTAGTCCATTTTATATATATAGGGTGTCCTGTAAGTTGAGGGAAATTTTTATAGAAGTGGTAACAGACCTCAAACCTACAAAAAAGTTTGTATAAACAATAGGCCAATTTTCAGCAAAAAAGTAGGAAATACAAGTTTTGTGTTTTTTTAGGTAAGTCATGTTTTTTGTTAAATAGTAAGTTATAACTAAAGAAATATTTATTTAAGTAAATAACAATTGCTTTAATGTAAACTAGACAAAATATACTTCCTATAAAAATATAGTTTGTCATTATTAAATGATTTAAAGGAGACTTCTAAAGCGGCTAAAATAAACTAAGTTCTGTTTTAAAAAAAAAAATCATAAATTATTGCAATTTTTTTTTCTCATTATTATCCGACTACTATACAGATACTCCACTTTTAGGAAAAACTCCTCATTTAATAAGCTTTAAGTCCATTTTAATTAAGTTGAGATTTATTAGTAAAAATTAGTGATTCACCTCAAGTTGTGTAAAGGAATGATGTGTTTTTCTATCCAGTCACATAGAAGTGCCCTTGTTTTCAGCAAAAATGGCTACAAGTAATTGTTGAAAAGCTTTTATTTATTATTTTTTCATGATCTGAGATGTATTGTAATAAAAATAATTGACTAAATACACATTTTATTTTCAAAAATAAAAAGTTTAAAAATAATGATTTTCAGATATTTTTTTATGTAAAGTGGTTAAGAAATTTCGTTTTCCTCCCAGATCTCCATCTTCGAAATTGAGAATGTATTTATGAGTGACAAACTTAATGTTTCTTACTAAAATGTACGTTTAAAATAAAGAAACCTACTGGTTCCTATGACAGAAATCTGAGAGAAAAACACAATTTCATAACCACTCTACGCAAAAAAAATTTTAAATCATTATTTTTAAATTACAATAAATAAAAAATATATTTATGTAATTATGTTTATAACAATACATCTCAGGTCATGGAAAAAACAAGAAATGAAAGACCTGTAATAATTAATTGTAGTCATTGTTGACTGGATGGAAAGTCACATCTAGAGATGACTAATTTTATTGACTAAACAAAATTTCTTTACACAACTAGAGGTGAATCTCAAATTTTTGTCTAATAAATGTTAACTTAATTAATATGGACTTAAAGCTTATTAAACGAGAAAGTTTTCCTAAAAGTGGCATAGTCGAATAATGAAAAAAAAATATTGCAAATAATTTATAATTTATTTTTTTAAACAGTACTTAGATTAGTTTAATTGCTTAGAAGACGTCTTTAAATTGTTTTTATGACAAACTCTCTTTTCATTTTAAGTAAATTTTGTCTAGTTTACAGGGAAGCAATTGTTAATTACTTAAATAAATATTTCTTAAATTATAGCTTCCTATTTAACAAAAAACATGACTTACCTAAAAAAACACAAAACTTGGATTTCCTACTTTTCTGCCAAAAATAGACCCATTGTGAACTTTTTCGATGAACTTTTTAGAGGTCTCCTATCATACCTGTAAAAATTTCCCTCTACTTACGGGACACCCTGTGTATGTGTATATATATATATATATATATATATATATATATATATATATATATATATATATATATATATATATATATATATATATATATGAAAGAAATTAGTGCTTTCAAAGTAACAAACTTAAGTTTTATATATTTGTACAGATCGAAAGGACCTCTGATTGTCTGTTAAATTATTCATTATTGCTTATTTAGTAATAATAATTTTTTTAATTAAATAATAATCGGTTTTAAACTGCTCTTTGAATAATTGTTTATGAATTATTTTCATGAAATGTTTTGCAAATTACAATAGACCCTCGGTAATATCAAATTACCAGCAAGAATTTATTTCTATAACATTGTTATAAAAAAAAAAAATAAATATGACTTCAAGAATCTCTTAAACACTTTTTCATGTAGATAATTAGTTTCTTTCTTTTTCTCCCAAAGTGGTTGGGACAGTTTGGAAAAACTCTCATATAAGACTAAATAGCGCCTACCCAAATAATCTGAGACCCCATGAGAAAAAATTACATTATTTGATGAAACTATAAAGCATTTTTTGAATATTTATTTAAAAAATGTGTTTGCCAGTCGGATCCTACTTCCTATAAAAATGGCGACTGATTTAATGAATATTGGGCCAGTAATGAAAGCTGGGCCTGCCGCGACTCTTTGTAATGGCATGATATACCAAACTGTAGTTGCCTGAATGGAATTGCTTCAGTCGCATGCTACACAAATGTATGACAAAGCCCATGCGATCTAGGGCAGTATAAAAATATAAAAATGGTTAGGAATGAATCTAGGAAGAGTTTCACTAAAAAAAAAAATAAATAAATAAAAAAATAAAATAAAATAGATTGGAAATGAGAATAATATGTAACAAAGAATGTAAGAATTGTTAGACGTGCAATTCTAAAGAAGAAAAAAAATCTAAAGAAATAATTTACTTACTAATCTGGAAATGAGACTTATAAACCTCTCTTTCTGAGAAACTCATATGATACTGAAAAATTTGAAATAACTATCTGTAGTCGACATTATCTGTAGGACGTCATGTGTTGAGAAGTTTATCCTCCAGAGCCCCTAGTGGTGAAAATAAAAATCAGTTCGCCAACTTACCCCTTGTGGCAATCAACCCCAGGCTCCCTTACGTATTACCACCCTTCTGTTAACTCTAAGTTGACCTTTTTGAATTTTACTTCTTTCATTCTGGATGTTTGATGTATTTGTTCTAATCATTTAGTTACCGACCATATTTAGTAAATTAAAAATATGATCTTATAATTACCTTTGTATTAAATTAGGAGTTATAAAATTGTTGTTTATTCTGTAACAAACTATATATTATTCTATATATGACCAAACTTTTGGTTTAAAAACAAACTATGAACTATCGGGGGTCTGCTGTATGGCAAAACAACATTTTAGTTACTAATAATCATGAAACATATTATATTTTTATCTTTAGTGAACTGCTTAGAGCAGTTTGTTGTGAATGTGATATAGTTATATTTTTACTTTTTAAAAGAATTTTCTATATTTATTTATTTATAATTTTTAAACCTTATAGAAATTTATACTTTGGACTGACATTTGCATAATTCTGACTTTTTGCACTACTGAGAAAAATGGTATATTTCTTATAATCATATAGAATTTTGGCAGACTGTGATGACATTTAATTAATAACCGAATGTTCTTTTTTATATTTATTTTTACTTTTTATTTATATAAAAGAAATTATGGCTGCTTTATGAATTATGATTTCTATGCTTTTGTGCTTTGGATGGCATTTATTTCTCAGGGAATCTTCTGGTACTACTTCGATATATAGAAGGCTGAGCGGTTCCTCAATGAAGGTAGGAGGACAGTTTTTCTCTCCGGCCGAGGTTGAACCAAAAATCTTGAGGTTAGTTTTAAATTCCCTAACATGCACAAAAACCTCATTGCTCCCTAGATTTAAAAAAAAAAAAAGTAAAAAGAAAAGATTTTTAATATCATAAAATCTCAATACTTCTTACGAGATATAAAGGGTATCCCTTCACTATAAGTCCATACCTTATGGGCATATTGCTCTTATTATTTATTTAGAGTAAAAGGATTTTAACAAACATTTGTTCTTAACAAAAATATAAGTATTGAAAGTTGATATGAATATGAGGCACATTTTCGATTACTCCGGTATTGTTTAAATTTTTATTAGTTTGTTCTTTGTGTTCAAAATTTTTTTTTTAGTTTCATATCATTTACATTTACTGTCAGTCTAGTATCGTTAAACTTATATCAGTTGGCTATTTGCAGAAAAATAAAAAAAAATCTGACCTGCAATAGAATTTAAATGACAAAGAAGATATATGAGATTGAGATTACTCTAATCTCTAATACATAGAAATACAATCACAATTTATCCCAATTCTCTGCAGAAATTAACCAATTTGTATGCCAAGTAGGTCCTAATAAGGGCAATCACTTGTGTTTCTGGCTCCTGCGACGAAATTTTACAGCTAATTTTGTTCATAGGAAGCGATAACTCAAAAATGATTTAATAATTCAGATAATTACTTCATAATAAACTGTCTAATTTAATTTCAAATGCAAAGAGAGTCTGTCTTTCTCAAAACAATTTAAAGGGTACTTTAGAACCGCGAAACAAAGCTAAATTGTGTTTTTTATTAAATCATGGATTATTTGCGATACATGTTTATTATTACACAACTATACCACAGATACCCCACTTTTATAAAAAATTTAATTACATATCAATTTGTTTAAGGTTTGTTTTAGAATAGAGTTGAGATTCGTCTTTATTTGTTTGAAAAATTATGTGATTTGACATTCTGTCACCACAGAGTACCTGTGTTTCCAGCAAAAGTAACAACAGAGAAATTGATTACATCTTTTTCTTGTGACCTGACATCTATTTTAATAAATTTTTTTTTAACTTTTATTTTTTATTCACACCTGTCATAATGGTAATGACAACCAGTGAATTTGATGATAGTTAAAAAAAATAATGGCTTGTAAGACATGAGAAAGAGCAGGACCCAGCGGCACCTCCTCCTGGCGTGATATCTACATTAGGCGAGGAGGTCCCTCATCCAGCTTCTCTTCAGCCTGCTACGGGCGTTACCTGGCATTTGCGTAATGGTCATGTCATTGATAAGTGTGTTAGGATGTCCTTGTAAGTTGTTATGGAACCATTTGTAATGAGTTAGTATGTGTTCATTAACAGTCGACATATGGAAGTCAGTATGTAAGGTTATGTTGCTAACGTACCAAGGTGCTTTTGTGATTGTCCTGAATGCTTTTGCTTGAAAGATTTGAAGTTTGTATATGTGAATCTTTTTAGCTGTTCCAAATATCTGTGATGCATAAGTCCAAATAGGTTTTAATAAGTAATTGTATGTGTTCAATTTCTGTATAAGTTTTAGTTTTGAATGTTTGAAAGAAGTGTGTTCAGAATTCTGAGTCTTTGATTTAGCGTTTTTCTCTTCTTTGTTATATGTGGGTCCCACGTCATTTTTCGGTCAAATATTAGACCATGGTTGTGAATGGTGTATGTCTGTGGAATCTGTGTATTGTCAAGGAAAACTGGAGGGCATTTTTCACGTCGAAAGGTAAATGTGATGTGCTGTGATTTGTCTTGATTTAGTCGGATTTTCTCTATTTATAAAATTTTACAATGAATTTTGTACATCAATAAAGAGTTATTAATGTCATAAAGATGGATATATAGTCCTAAATGTCGATTTAAGTAAAGTGGAAAGAAGTTGTTAAGATTAATATGCATCTTAGAAATAAAAAATGAATCTATTATTGCACTGAATATAAATGTTCTATCTTCTTCATTGTTAGTCATTAAATACATACAATAAAGTGGCCTACAATTATGATATTGGAAGGTTATGAAACAAATCCTTGAATCTCTCAAATCTCAGTAAATAACCAATACAGTATCTTAATTTTATTTGTCTGTTAATATTAAGTTGCGTTTATACATTTCCTAAACCATTGACAGCACAAATTTTTAAATGATTTTAAACCATATGCTAGTGTTTTGTTTCTTGTTTTTGATATTTTCCATTTGCTGTCAGTAACAAGAGAAATTTAAATAAATTTTTGTTTAGCTAATGTTGCTATTAGTTAATTTAGATAATTGTGTCTCTCATAGTTTGTTAAAAATCTAAACACAACTTTAGATGTGTTATCTTTATTCTACATTTATACTGTCTGTTTTGGTAAAAAATTGACTGCTATTTGAGAGAATCAGATTTGATCAGTGATATCTTAATAATATTTTTTGTTTCTTTCATTTTTGTTATCATTAATTAAGCGACATATGTTTTTATTGAATAGGTTAATGTTAAATTTACTATTGATTCTGGAACCAGAAACCAAAACATATAATTACTGACCTATCTATAAAATATTTTTTACTGATATTCTAAACATTTTTGCATCTTTGTATTGTACAACTTTTGACTTTTTTTCTACTTGATAATTCTTAAATATTTTCTTTGCAAGATTCATTCTTATTTGCATGCTTTTTTATTAGTTCTTAAGTGTACTTTATATGAATATAGTTTACTTATGTTATTTGTTTATGCATGACTAGTTTTATGTGTAATGTATACTTTTGTATTTATCTGTTATTTCTAAGTCGCTTGAGCATTTAATGTTGTCAAATTTTATGAATGTTCACCTAATTATTATTATATTTCAATAATCTATTATAAAAGTTATTAATTTGTTGTTGGAAGAAATATGATAAAATAATAATTGGTAATTGGTTGACTGTCGTGGACAATGAAGAGAAGAATAGTTGGGGTGGTCAGTCAAAAAGGAAGGCAAAAATAAATGATAATATTTATTTTTACATATGCCAACGTTTCGACCTGAAGTTCAGGCCTTCATTAGGGCTAAGAAAATAACCAGATAACAAGGTATGAGAAACATAAGTAGTGATGGTAAAAAAAAAAAAAAAAAATAATAATAAAAAAATAAAATAAATAAATATAAAGTAAAATGAAATTGTTAGAATAATCATTATTCTAAGAATTTCATTTTACTTTATATTTATTTATTTTATTTTTTTATTTTTTATTATTTATTATTTTTTTTTTTTACCATCACTACTTATGTTTCTCATACCTTGTTATCTGGTTATTTTCTTAGCCCTAATGAAGGCCTGAACTTCAGGTCGAAACGTCTTCATATGTAAAAATAAATATTATCATTTATTTTTGCCTTCCTTTTTGACTGACCACCCCAACTATTCTTCTCTTCATGATAAAATAGTAGTTTTAAATATGGTTAAGGTAATTAAAAATGAATAAAATATTTTGCAATAGTATCATCCTTTTTCTTGCTCTTCTGTAACTTCAACTGAGGTAAGATGAGAGTCTTTCAAATTTAAAGAATATGAACTATTTGAAAAGCAATCTTGAATCTTTCTAATTTAAAATTTAATTTTTGATGCAGTTATGACACAGAATATATTCAATTTTTTTGTTTGTTTTTTATTGCAGAAAACAGTTTTTTTTTACTAGATTAAGATTGAGAAAAGTAAAAAACAACTGTAGGTTACAAAATGAGTATTCTTCATGTTGAATATCCTCTAGTTAATAATTTATTAAAAATAAATAACATTTGTTGCTTACTAAGTAATAAATAATACTTTTTGTTTTTATGTTTAACAAAAAATAAGGAAATTCCTAGCAGAACAAAAAAGGGGTATTTTAATTAAAACGGTTAAAAAAGCATCAAACAGAAATATACCTATTCATTTTTTAGCAATAGAGTAAGAGCACCAGTGTTGGACATAGCTAAGAAAGCTCTTTTTTGGCTTATGCCGCCATAATTGTTATAGTTATGTACTTCTCTGTTGGACATTTAGAATCTCTAGGGTCTCCTTTTTCTTTTAAAATCTCTTCTAGGTTCTCCTTTAACATTTTAAAATTGAAAAAAATATACAGCTACGCAGGTATAATCTCCATTTAAAAAAACACCTTTTCGCACTAGTGATGGGCACGGCGAAAGTCAATTGTTCTAGTAATGGACGTACCTTAGAAAAATTCTAAACTCTTTATTTAACTATAAAGATAACAATACAGATAAGATAACATAAATGTTCAACTTACTCTTAGCAAAACTGTTAGTAGGAGGGTATGAAACACACTGATCTCAAGAGCACTATAATAAAAACAATTATAGGCATTTTAAAATTTTCTTTTGGATACTTTGTTCATATAGTTTCCAACAGAGGGTTTTGTTCTAGAAAAAGCTTAAACCTTTTAATCAAGAAGGAAGCTTATTATTTATTTACATTTAAAGTCTAACCTGGCCATCACTGAGCTGCCATTTCATAACTTGTGCGTTCAACCTGTAATGTTATTTGGAAATAATTTGAAGGTTTCATTATGGCTTAAGAAAAGATGCTCGCTCTATGAAGACAGTTTATTCTACTCGATAAACTGTCGAGATGTAATCATGAAAATTGTGAAAAAATTACATTATTTGAAGATACTTGAGCTAATTATGGGGCACAGTAGGGCATTAGGAATTTGGGTTATTGTAATTTCTTGTGATCACTTTCTTAGATACCATTAATATATTCTATTCTATACAAAGAAGAAGTAAGAATGGTAATATTTTGTATATTATTTTCCTGCTTGGTTCATTAAACTAAATTTTTATACAAGCTCGAAGATTTTTTTTATAAATCTAAAAATAAGTAAAATATCATTACTAATCCTTAATATTCCTCAGGAGTAGCACATCTACAGCTGCTGCTGCCTTTGCCATTGCTACTTCAGCTTCTTCCAATCCTCGTGATAATGGAACCGGACCGTGTACAGTCAGCCGAGAGAGTAGACCAGGATCCAGGCGACGGAAGGAAAGTGTTATGTCAACAGCGGCTACAATGAGGGTTCTAAACGTTCTTCGTCATTGGGTTTCCAAGCATGCACAGGTACTATTTATTAAAGTTTCTTTTATTATCTGTTGATGTCACCAAACTTTTAGTATTTTTAAGAATAGCCTATAGCCTTATTTAACTTTATAAAGTTAAATGCTTCATTTAAGGTCAAGCTTAGTTGTCTTTCTGCAATTTAAAAATTCCCACAAAATGGGGGAGTATAGAATAGAATAGAATAGAAGAATCAACTTTATTCTGGGACAAAGTCCCTTGAGAATAACAATATTGTACATAAAAATTAACATAACATCTGGCCAAAATGCATATTACAAAAAAAAAAAAAACTAAAAAATAAGTAATATCAGAAGGATTTACATAACTATACTGATATATTAAAGACATAATATGAGCAATAAGGTCCCAATACAGCAAGATAGTTACTAAAAACAATAAACTATGGAATTTTAATTGAAATTTGAAATGAACGACAAATTACTTTTATTGTCATACCATTGTATTAATGAAAAAAATAATAATAAAAGAGAGGATAAATATTTACTTTAAATGATTTACATATGTAATTTAATATGTTCAAAGAGTACAATAATAGTATTGTAAACATTATACAAGTCCTATATAATCTAAATCCCAAGATGTAGATTGATCGGTGAAAATAAAAGAAAATATACATATAGACTAGATTATATACCTATATAATATACATGATAAATGGCTACCCAGCATCTGATTGAATTGTAAAGAGGAATTGGAATAAGAAGGTTTTAAATATGGATAAGGATGGTGCATGGCGGATTTTAAGTGGGATGGAATTCCAAAAGGTGGTGGAGCAGACAATAAAGGAGTGTTGAAATGAGGCCGATTTTTGGAAAGGGGTATAAAGATCAGAAGGACGAGATCTTGTTGAGAGGGAGTGGATAGATGACTTGAATTGAAGGAGATTGAATGCGTAGGACGGACAATGATTATATAATGGTCAATTCAAGTTCTAGGCACTTACAATTATATGAGAGTGAAGAGTAATAATAAATGTAGATGAGAAAAACCTGAATACAATAAAAAGAATGGATGATACATGTAATCATGAATAAAATAAGACAAATCTTAAGAAAAATTTGAAAAGAAAGGGAATGAATTAAAGTATGGATGAATGAGTAAATAAGTGGATGGAAACGTAAAAAAACAATGAACATAAAAGGGAATTTATTACATACATTTATTACAGAATTATGTATGTTCGGGCTGGAGTTCCTAGCAAAATTGCAAATTCAATCGAATAGCTAATATTTTTGGTGGTGTGATGCCATTATAATAATGGATGGAGGAGCTGCACCTCGTAAGACGGGTAGGAAGGTCGAGGACGAGATGGTTGGACAACGTGGCCTATGATGCGAGAACCCTGCTTGGTGTACGGAACTGGAGAGCTGCAGCAGAAGACAGAGCCAACTGGCGGAGGCTCTTGGAGGAGGCCCAGTCTCGGTAACGGGATGTTGTGCCACACATGATGATGATGATGCCATTATAAGGAATATCATTCAAATACCAACAGTCAAGAAATTTCACAAGTACCCATGCAAATTAGCCGTTATGATTCAGAATCATTGTTCATGAAAAAAAGTTTACATAACGCTGAAATATACACAAGTGTACTTATGACAAGACGTCTAATGTATTATGATGTAAGATTCTTTATAATTAACATTTATTCTATTTAATTTTTTCTAATTATAATCTTGAAACTAGTTATTATGAAACCGTTTCTACCTCAATAAAGCCAATTTGTTGTTTATTTATATTTTTGTTCCATATGGGTGATTCTCATTTTAGGGGAAAGTTTTAGCCCATTGCAACTTTTACGTGATTTGTTAAGTTTTACATGATTTTTTTTCTCCACTGCTATATGGTGAAGAAGTATTTCTTCATAATGAAATATTAAAGAATAGTGTGATTTTATTATTACTTTAGCTACTAAAATGTCATTACCATGTATTGTCCCACTCTTTTTTTACAAACTTATGTATCATAGAAACTTACAATTTTCATATAAAGCCTCCGATATTGTGGATTTTAGTATTTAAAATGTTAAATGTACAAATTATTTAAAATTAATATTGATGAATAAATAAATAATTAGTCAGGAACCAAACATTTTTATTTTATCTTACTCATTATAAAAAAGTATAAATTATAGATATATAGTGCCATTTCTGGTGTAAAATTTCTTATACCTAGCAAGTTCTAAGGGTTGGGGTCTCTCATTTGCATGAACTGTGAGTGTTATACTTGATATGATATATGTTATATCATACTCATACGTATTATATACAGGTCATAAATATGATGATTGCTGTATCATAATCAGCTCTTTCATCCTATCTAAGCACATCCACTTAATTAAAAGAAAGATTTTAAGAGAAATTCGTAAAAGAAACACAGATAACCTTCTCTTGTGTACTTAGTTTATTTTAATATTAAATGTTAATTTAGCCCTCATTACTCAGGGATATAAGCATAAATTTAGCTCAAAAAAAAATTTCAAATTAACTTCATGTAAAAATTTCTTTGCTTATATTTTCTAGGACTTTGAACAAGATGTCAGACTGAAGAGCCTCACGATAGAATTTTTGGAAGATATAATTTGTAGCCCAAATCTATTACCAGCTGAACATAAAGCAGCATCACAACTTTTAAGACTGATTACAAAGGAAGAACCAGCTGGTAGTCGAGTAGACTTAGATCAGCTGTTGGCTATACCTCCGGTATCGATTTATATTATTTATACTAGTTGAACTTTTACATATTGAATTTGAGATTCTTTTATAAATATAAATATAAATTGATATTTTGTTGGCAACTTTAAATAATATTTTTAAATTTAGTTTTTATATCTCACATATTTATATGATAAAAAATAGTTATAAATTAAAAAGATGGGTTTAAATTTGAGATGGAAAAATTACAACTTGCAAGGTTACAATACATTGTACATTAGATTTATTATTTCAGATATGCTTGGATAGATTTATAAATTCTTATCAAATTAAAAATATATGTATATTTTATTATCTTCCAGACTCCTAGTAAGGAAAATATAGAGACCCTATCTGCTTTGGAGATAGCCGAACAAATGACATATGTTGATCACCAAATATTTCTGTCTATTCGCAGCGAGTAAGTTGGATATTTTATATAAAACTTAATTTTAACATTTTTTTATTTTCATTTTATTACTATGGGCAAGTTTCTAAATTTCTTCTCCTTCCTCCTGTGTGCCTTTCAGCATGGAGGAGCCTCTAGCCACTATCCGCAGTCGTAATCCTGTCTAAGTGTTTGTCTTGGCTGACCCAGCTTTCGCTGCCATAAAACAATGTAGGGAGATAGACTGCTTTATAGATGTAGAGTTTGACATTCCTTCCTATCTCTTTTTCCCACAATTGTGTTGCAAATCTGGTAATATATACTGTTTGCTTTCTTTATCCTGTTGGAAACTTCTTGTTCTATTTTCCCAGATTTATTAACAATTGTTCTAAGGTACGTATAGTAGTCTACATTCTCCAGCTCTTCTCCATTGCATGTTATTCTTATATTTCCCACATCCTCCTCATTTCTTGCTACAGTCATAACCTTACTCTTGCCGCTGTTGATTCTCATTCCTTTAAGAGCGAGTTCTTCCTGCCATTCTATGGTATAAACTGCCTGTTGCAGTTTTTCTTTGGAGTCGGTCACCAGCACGATATCGTCTGTATATAGGAATGCCTGCACTTGAACTATCCTCATGTTCCAAATGCCTACTGCAGTCCAAGCAGTTCTTCTGCATATTTTGTGGATTTCGTCCATAAAGGTGATAAACAATAATGGGCTCAAGCTGTCTCCTTGTTTCACACCTCGCTCCATCGGAAATGGCTTGGACTCTCTGCCACATATACGCACCATTCGTTTGGAGCTTTCGTATGTAGATTTTATTGCTGCCAGAAGGTCTTTGGGAATACCCTTTCTTCAAAGTGCTCTCCATATTTTACATCAGGATACTGAGTCGAAGGCTTTAAGTCTAAGAAACCGATATAGATACTTCGATTTCTATGCCATGCCTTTTCTACAATATTTCTGAGAGCAAATATGTGGTCTTGCGTTTGCCTCACTGGTTGGAAATCAGCCTGATCTTTTTCTAATTTTGGTTCTATCAGTGGCCTTAACCTGAATAAAATTGTTCCTTTTCTATTACAGAGGAATCTTGAGTTGGAGCATAAATTTGTACTATAGTGATTTTACCCGGAGATAGATGGAAATTGGCTGTTATTATCCTAGGCGAGACGTCCTTCCATTCTTCCATTTTCTTGTGTAATTCTTCCTTAATAAAAAAAACTGATTCCTTCTTTAGCATGTTCCCCTTTAGGGACTCCTGAATAAATGAGAGTGTTCTCTGATTCAAACGCACTTCTCCAATTCCTTTCCTTTTCACCTCAGATATACCAAGAATGTCTATACTGTATTTTATGATCTCCTCCACGAGTTCAACTTCCTTACCCACGATGGTCTTTATATTCCAAGTACCAATTCTCAAGTCCTTTTCCCTGCCATGTTGTTTCCGCTTTGTCAGTCCATTTCCGAGGCTTCTTTGACTTCTATGAATCCTTAATACTTCCATAGGAGTAATTGGTCCAGCAGGAAGGTCCTTAGGCCCTAGGACAGCAGGTCTGCTAGTGAACTCACCTTGGTACGGTAGAACGACTCTATTATCACCTAGGAGAGGTGACCCTAGGGTGTGTATTGTTATTGTCCTTAATGTCAGTATAAGTGTGTAGTGTACTGTTGTGGTGTGAGGTGTGTGCGATGTACTGTACTGGGATACCTGGGGGTCCGTAAAATCCAATTAATTGTGCACAGCAATCAATCCCTGCGGGAAAGTTTCTAAACTCACTGATGAAAATCATTTCTTTATTCATATGACAAAATTACCAATGGCTCAGTGAATCTTTCGGTTTTTAGGATGGATGGATTCGTTGGATGTAACCCATTATAGCCTTGTTGTTATTTCTGAATTTTCTTTCTGAATATATTTTGATTTCTTTTTTTTAATTCAACAATAGAGTAAGTAGGTATTTCTTTATACATATTCTTTATTTTTCATGTGTTTTATAACCTTCCAGGAGTGTTGATCCTTCACTGGAATTCAACAGTTTTTTCCTAAACTCAGTATAAATCTCTGTCGAAGAAATCAGTGCTGAGTTTAGGAACTTGATGGATTCCATCGATAGAATTAGTACTGAGATTAGAAAGTTGCTCGATGTATATTATTATTTATTTATTCATTCCAACATAATTCAAAGAAGATCGAAATTATTTTTAATTTTCACAGAGAGTTCCTTGGTCAAGCTTGGATGAAGACTGATAAAGCTACGAAAGCGCCTCATATAATTCTTATGACAAGACGATTCAATGAGGTAATGTTGAAAATATTTTATTTCTGAATTTACCTAGGCATAAAGTGAAACTTGTTCAGGAATTGATAAATTATTACACTATAAACTCAATAAAAAAAAAATCACTCTATCGTATTACTCTTAATATTCTTTTAATTTTGATTTTCTCGTATCCAATCCTTACAATCCAAAATCCTTCGTAAAATCCTCAACGCTCCTTACATAGTCACAAATAAAATCATTCATAATGACCTTAATGTTCCATATGTTTCCGATTTGGCCCAACCAGATACCTATCCTTCCATAACAAACTGCAGAACCATCTGAATGCTCTCATTTCAAACCTTGCTTCCTCCTCGATTCCTGATAACCCTCCGAGGCGTCTAAAAAGAAGATGGCCTCGGGACCTTCTAATATAGAACTTTAATTTGAGTTCTACCGATGGGTAGTTCCTCTTCATGTTGTACATGTCATGTTACCATTGTCACATTTACTTGTTGTATTTTCTATGTAATACAGTTGTAAATTTCATTAAAATAAATTTTAAAAAATTTTGATTTTACTTCTTAGACCTTTGTTTTAATTTTAAGTATGGAAAAACTTTAGGATAAAGTAAATTTTAAAATATATTAACTCATTTATAGTTGAAATCAACACTGCAGGCATTGAACATAATATTTTGTGCCAAGAAAAATTATGTCTCTTATGTATTACTTTTTAATAACCATATTCATATATGGTTTATGTTTATAATTTTTATATGTACAGTACAATCTCAATAATTTAGCCATATATTAGGATTGGTGGTACCAGATTGCCAAAATTGCCAAATTAGTGAAGATATTTTAAAAACAACAATAAATTAATGTGAAAACCACATATAATTTATTAGAAACATATAAAATATATTTGAAGTATTTTATTGGAAAAAAATTATAGTAACTTGTCATGCAAACGATATTAACATTTTCATATCACAAAACAAAGAAAATATTTCAAATGATACATTTATGCACTCTGAATCATTAAATGAAGAAAGGTCAAATCACTCCAAATAAAAATTTTGAATGAATGCTTAAATGTTAGCTGTGAAAAAATGTTTAATGTTTTTTTTTTTCCATTAAAAGAAAAACACTCGTGTGAAAGTTATTTTTTTTTAAATATATTGTTTTGGTTACTCCATTAAATGTCTCAATAGCGAATGAACAAATAATTATTATTATTTTTATTAAAAAACTTGTTTATAAGCTATAACTCTTACAATAAAAAATAATCAATTATTGATGTTAAATATTTTATGATGATTACATGTCTATATTAGAAATATTTTATGATGGTTAAATGTCTATATTAGGTCTCTCAATTGGTCGTTTCTGAAATAGTACGCCGTTCTAACATAACAGCAAGAATTCAAGCTATAGAAAAATGGGCTGCTGTCGCAGATATTTCAAGGTGCTTACACAATTTCAATGGTGTTTTACAAGTATGTGCAGCATTTACAAACACGGCAGTCTACAGGCTTAAGAAAACTTGGGAAAAAGTTTCAAAAACTGTAAGAAAATTTTTATACATTATTGTACTTTTACATATATTATATTTTTGTAAGTTTGTATGTTAAATAAGAGGCAAGTCCTTTGAAAATAACTTGTGAAGAAACTACCATATCTACTACTACCTTATCTTAGCGCGATTCAGTTTTAGAGAGGCAAAAAAGGAAATAGTGTCAAAAACCAAATGGACATTCAAATCGTAAACAAAAAGTGCTAAGTGCACCTAAAGAGGTTTTCACTTCAAAAAATAGTTTATATACAATTATAATTATATATGTTGTAAATGTTAGTACTTTGTAAACATAGAACAAAAAAAAATGTATATGTCATATTATTAATAATAATATTAATATTAACCCTGCCTCATTGGCATATATATATATATATATATATATTTACCTTAAGCACACAGCGTATATATACCACACAATAGAAGTAAAAACACCAATGAGACATTATATATATATATATATATATATATATTATATATATATATATAATATATATATATATATATATATATATATATATATATATTATATATATATATATATATATATATATATATGTATATATATATATATATATATATATATATATATATATATTTATATATATATATATATATATATATATATATATATACACATATAATGGGGCTGGGGTAGCCATGCGGGCTAAGGCACTGGCAATAGATAATCAAAGTTAAGCAATGCCGAGCATGGTTAGCACTTGAATGGGTGACCGCCCACACCAAGGAAAGCCACACTCAGATATGTGGTTTTATTATTAATGTCCATCAATTTGTTAATCATAACTAGAGATTGGATCTTCGTGCATTAAAAATCAAAAAAACGTACAGCAAAAAACTCAAAATGTGCAAAATCATGCAGTAAAAACCCAAAATATGTAAAATTGTCTAATTTACACCTAAAACATGCAAAATTATCTATTTTGTTAAATTTATTATATTAATACATCGAAATCCTACCAAACGTTAAGCTTCTGAATTAACATACCGTGTCACAAAAAAAAAAATAATGCAGTCGTTATATATATATTTTTTATGAATGTAACCTGTATTTTTTTCTATTACAAAGTGAACTTTTTGAGATGTAATTTTTCCTATTTTACTATTAATTTTTTTAAGATTTTCTCCTATAGTTTCTATAATTCCAATTAATTTATTAAGTGACAAATTCAGAGATTCTAGCTGAGTTAATGTTTGCTGAAAATTTGTCAAATGTGATTTTATGAATGTTGAATCGGATATTATTGATGCCGAATTCATTATAGTCCACGATTCACTTCAAATCCGGAAGGAATACTGAAGGACTGGAGAAACAGTGAGAATTCAAGTCAAAACCAGGAAGGTAGTTTTTTTATTGAATTACTTCAGGGAAGTTCTTTTCCAAGAATAGTCTGTCTGCACTAGTGTTTACTTCATACTTTTGTAACTTTAAATTTGAATCTTTGGCAGTGACAGAATTATTTATCTCCTTCATATTTTTCTTTCTTAAATTATAAACTTAATATGGACAAGATAGTACAATAAAAAAGTAAATATTTACACACACATATATATTTTTATTTATCAATCATTTAATTTAGCACAAAATGTGCAATTTAATGGAACAAAAATCAAGATCGTGCAATTTAAGCCAAAAACAGCGACCAAATGTAGATTTTTTATGAGCACTCATATAATCAAACTGCAAGTGGGCAGCGGCAAGCACGACGAGAGAAGTAGGTCTCTTCAGAGTAGAACTGGGATGGGCAATATAAAGCTTAGCAGCATTGAGCTCAGTAATAGACCGTCTATTATCTAATTCCTTAGTGCTTGAACCTAGCACTTGTTTATAAGCTATGGGTCTATGAATATATATAATTAATAATTGATTTAATTTTGATGAAATAAACCAAATTATCAATTAAATAAATTATTATTTAAAATAAATAAATTAATGCTGTGGCGTTAATACCACCTTTAGCACAAAGATAATAAAGATGTAAAATTTTTACATACAATCTTTCGCATTAACAGTGGCGATATATTGTATTCAATTTATTTGATGGAACTTAATATTACTTTGTATTTAAATAATTATTCTTGAATTGTTAAACAACTAACTCCTAGCTATAAGTTGTTCTTTATAAGCAATAAATCATCCATTCATTCAAAATTAATTTAAAACTTCTCAATGAGAAAGTTTAATTATAAACATATATTTTTCAGACAAAACAAACAATAGAAAAATTGCAGGCTATTGTTTCTTCAGATGGAAGATTTAGAAATCTCCGTGATGCCCTTCATCGTTGTGATCCTCCTTGTATCCCTTATTTAGGAATGTATCTGACTGACCTCTCGTTTATTGAAGAAGGTACACCAAACTTCACACAGGATGGTTTATTGAATTTTTCTAAAATGAGAATGGTAAGCAAATTATTTTTTTATTTATACAAAAAACATCTGGTTTGTCCACTCACACAGCTTTCCTACCTATTTCAGAAAAGTTTTTATATCTTTACATATGTCCATCAATAAACAAAAAAAAATTGAATTAATTTATTTTCCTGAAAATTTATCAAAGAAAAGATTTGAGTACTATTTATTTGATAAACTAAAGCAATGTAAACCGGCTTAAGGTAGATCGGTGTAAAAATTTCAATAGCCTCCAATATTGCTGATCAAAAACTTTTTGCCATAACCTAATTTTGTCAAACAATAATTTCTGTTAAAAGTAGAGGAAACAGTGAAGCTTGTGTGATGCGGGCAATAAATTTTCTTACTTTCACTTAGTCATCTTTTTTCTCTCATTCATCCCATTCTGAGACTCAGGAGAACTCGAAGCTAAACTTAAACATTTAATGAATTGCTCAATACGCTTTATCTTCGAGATCTCAAGGGATACGCATATTACCCAGTTTTACACCGAGTTGAAGTGGCTTTATCCGTCCTACCACCGTCAGTATTTCCTTGCTACCTTCCTATACCAGGCTATTAGAACTCAGCGACCCTCCTATATTCTACAGATTCTACAATTCAAATGCTCCTTTCAATCCCGTCCCTCCAGATCCCATACGTCCGACCTCTATCCTCCTCACTGAACTGCTGTGTTTGACAAATCCTTTTTAATTCAAGCTGTCTCTCTCTGGAATTCTATCCCCTCTGATATTCGATACACAAAGTCAGTATCCTCTTTCAAATCTCTCATCTTCAAACACCTACTCCATTTCCAATCCGGTTGATCATGAAATGCAATTGAAAATCTAAGTCGTAACAATCTCAAAGTACCCCCAGATACTTTGATCATTTTTTGATTTATTGATATTTTGTTTATTTATTTTACTTTCTCTGTTTATTTTATATTTATGTACGTTTTTATATCTGTAATTTTATTTTATTACTAATTATCCTGTAAATATTTAATTGTATTTTATGGACACACCAGAATATTAATATATATTCTGTATTTGTAATTTGTTCTAAAGGGACACTAGTCCCAGAATAATAAAATGATTTTCATTCATTCATTCATTCATTCATTCACTAATATAATTTTTTTATTCCTGTGTTATTAGTTTTATTGGTATGTTTAATTAATTAATTTTTTATTTATATTTATTTTAGATAGCGCATGTAATTCGTGAGATACGTCATTTTCAACAGACACCTTATAAAATAGAAATGATTAGTAAGGTAACAAACTACCTCTTGGACACGTCTTTACTTCTTGACGACGATGAATTGTACCAATTGTCTCTAAAAATTGAGCCTAGAACATCTCGTCTCAGCTCTTCAGGCTTAATTGGGCTTCCTTCGACTTCGAGATAACCATCTTTTTATATTTTGAATATTTTTCATTTATATTATTACGAATATGAATCGATTCGTTTTTTTATTGCGCATTTATATTTAATTTTTCAGTTTATTTATTTATTCTAGGTTGTGAATTATAATTATACATTTTGGTCAATATTTTTGTATGACCAAACTGTATATATTTCCTGTTATCGCGACAATAATTCACAGTATTTTAGTCTTCAAAACATTTCTTTCCTTGGATATAAGAGTAAAAATTATTGTTTCAGATTATTATTTTTTATTTTTCAATAATCGAAAGCAGTCTTTAAATCTGATTTATATAGAGAATGATTATATCAGCTATTATTTATTTACAAACACGTTTGTTGATATAAGAAGTTGCAGTGATCTAAAAAGATACTTTTTTAATCTATTTATATAACAAAAAATATCACAATGCTCAATTTAAATTTTTTTGTTTGTTTATTTTTTAACTTAAACATTCTATTTAATAATTGTTATATTTAAAAAGATATATCAATAAAAATCATTAAATTTAAAGTAATAAAAGAAATTAATATATTTTTAACAATAAAAATACAGTTGGACCTCTATATAAGTAAAAACATTTAACTATAGGATGACAATTTATTGATTTTTCTTGTTTCTAATTATATATGCTGTGTTAATGCTTTTAAAAACAATGATGGTTTTTTTTCTTTATCGTTAAACTTCAATAGGATACTTGCATGGATAAAAAATCGCATTTCAGCTGAAATTGAATTAAAGTGAAATTAACAATATACTTTTTAAGTTTAAAAAGATTTTTTTTTTTCTATTCGCATTACAGACCTTATAGATCTTTTGCCGCCTTGGCAACCTTACTCCATCTCTTCTTGTCTTGGGCTATTTCTTTCCAGTTATCGGCATGTAGCTTTATTGCATATTAATTTGATCTATCCATCTGCTTTTTATCTCTCCACGTATTCATATGTAATAATTCATATTTAGCTAAAAACTTCAAATAACAGTAGATCTGGAAGGTTTGTTTGAGACTGGGGGTGAAGCCTTAGTCGACTGTTGTGTGACGTATACTGCTGCCAAACATAATACTCTCAAACCACTCTTAGCTCTACTTTATAAATATGCATTTATAAAAGTTCATAAAATACATTTTAAACTAAATATTTTTATTCGAGATGATAGGATGAGAGAAAAAAAATAGAGATATTTCTTAGACGGAAGTTTCAGAACAGGAAACTGTATTATAAGCTAAAAAGTATTAGACTAAGCACTGGCAGCCCATGACGTAGTCATTTCTTTATTCTCATGATATAGCTCTGTCCCGAGTAATTTTCTTTAATGTTAGAATCTAGAATTTCTTTCTTTAATGTTCCTAATCTTCATCAACGAGTATTTCTCATCGAGTATTTGTTAATATGCATAATTCTGATATATATAGGTTCAACTATATTATGTCTTGATAAAAATAATATTGAAATAAGGAATTATTTAAGACTTTGCAATCATATTTTGGTACAGGGTATTTTCTATTTTTTTTTCTTTGTTTAAAATATTCAGATATAATTAAACAATATATATGTACAATCATAATGATAATTTTTAATTTTATAACAATGAAAAATATTAAATTATAATCTTTTCAGTCACTGAGATGGAAGAGTTAAAGAGTTCATGGATTTGAACAAGATTAAAGGCTAAATAATTTGTAAATATTCAATTCTTTATTGTTTATAAAATGAATTGTGTTCATCTAGTTAATTTTCGATAATTCAAAACCTTTTTCAAACATTACTGTAACAAGTAAACAATATATAGAGACATTGTTCATATTCATCGCTAAGACTGTATTAATCTTTTTGCTAACAGTAGTCAGTCGGTTATGAATTCAACTTTTTCTAAAATGAATAGCAATCGGTTGTTAGCAACAGTTAAAGGATGTATATTGCTGGCGATATCTCCGAAATTGGTTGACTGTTTGATACTGATCGATTGGAGAATATTTTTCAAATATTACAGTTGCTTTTATTTCATAGAATTTTAGAATCGTCATTTTTATTTTTCCATAAGTAGTAAAAAACTTTTATAAGTAGTTGCATATTTTAAAAGATTTTTCCTTATAATAAAGACTAATTGCAAGCTATGGAGCAAGTACTAGATTGTATACAAATATTGATATAGTGATCGTTTCTCACTCTTTTCTCATCACATTATTAAATTAACGATAGATACAGAGATTTAGTACGTAAAGTATTTTTATTATTAAGATTGTTTAATTTATATTTATTACTGTTTGCTACATTTACAAAAAATAAAAAATATATGTCATAGTACTAAGTTAATTTATAAGACCATTATATAATAGTTATTGCATCTACCCCATGCTGTTGCTGGAAAATAATGGAAATTTGTCTTTAAATCAACAAATCAGCTGTCAATGATATTTGTTGAAAAAGTCAGTTTTGAAAAATCTTTAAAAAATTTAGCATTTGTTTTTTAAAATATTGACTTGTTAAACTTAATTCTGCTTAACTTTATTTGCAAAGTTTATTATTACTATCATTTTTTTAGACTATTTTTCTTTTTTTACTTCTTCCTTGTATTGAGTTAACCTCTATCTTTTTCTTTCTCTTATGGAGGTCTTCACAATATAATGTAATTTTTAAAACACATTTATATCAATCAATTATATAAGAAAGAATGAGAATATCTAAAATAGGTAGATAAAATATTTCTTATACTGTGATCAATCAATTCCATATCAAAAACATAAATTAGAATTTTATTACGACTAAACATTAAATTATTACAAAATAGAGCTTAATACTTATATGAACAGATTGGTAGGAGCCTTTCAACATTTCATTTGGTTAATTATCTCATCTGTGATTAATAAACTCAAATCTATACTTTAATTTTTCATGATACTCCGGTTTCATTAAGAAAATACGTAACCATTTCAACACTTAGAGCTTTACAATTGTAATAAAGAGATTTTAACACACTATATTCAGTACAAAGTCTGTTTAATTGTAGAAATTTAGTTTAGTTTAATTGTAAAATTTATTCACTGAAATGCAGTTGTCGTCTTGTAGATCTTCAGCTGTGTGATGTGGTGTTCATCCAGATATTTTATTACTACTTATCTTTCCCATCAACTCCCTCGGGTTCAAGGATAGCACCTAATCAGTCTAGATCTATAGATTGTGGCTGTTCACAGTGTGCACAAGGATCTTCCTTTCTCTTAAGGACACACTATCAGGTGGCTATTGACATCCTGGAAAACCATGACGCCATTCCCAGCTAATTACAATAAATGTGTAAGATTCATCAGTGTCAGTTGTCTCAAGTAGGATGACAGATTTTACTTACTCAAAAGAAAAGCATGGTGGATTCCATTATAAGTGATTACCCATCCATTTACTGACCATACATGCCCATGAGATGAGGCCCTTTTTTTTTTTTTTTTTTTTTCACGAACAGGCCTTAAAGACCACACGAATACCATGATGTTAATGCTTCCTCTTCATCTGCCTCCTCTTCTTCTCCCATATGCCCCTCATGAGCTCCGCGTGCTTACGTTTTCTCTCCTCAGACCACGCAACACCCTTTTTGGAGCGCTTCTTTCCCGCAAGAACCGTTATTCTCTTGAGCGCCTTCCTGTACTCATCTTTGTCTGAACAATCTTGGTCTCTTAGCCCCACTTGGTCCATATCATCCTTAATCTGTTTAAAATACCTGCTTAAATTCTTATGACTGGATGCGCTGAAAGATTTTATGGTTAAGTCTTTCAGGATTCATCCTTATCATATGGCCATAGAACCTCAGCCTTCCCACTCTAGCGTCAGTTTCTAGATATGGGGCCCATATTATTAAAGGAAATAATATGAAATTATCTATTATATTCTACAATTCTTCATTAAGTTATAGTCCGGGGTACAGACCCCTTTTTATAGAATTATTAACATCTGCTTAAAACTTCGTAAATAGTTTCATCTCATCATAACCTACAACTATTTTAGTTACAAATACTGTTGGTATTGAGGCGTTTTCAATCTGGGGGGGAGCAAACTTTGTCTATTTAATTAGGTACTAAAAACTCATAAATACCCATGTAATTTCTACTTGGATTGTAAGATAATTAGATAACAAAATCGAGAAAAAAAAAATTGGCCTTTAAAAACATTGAGCCATTTGGCGTGACTTACACCACTAAATTTTCATAATAACGAGATTATATAGGACAAATGGTTCAATATTTTCATAGGTCATCTTTTTTATCGATTTTGTGATAAAATTATCTTACAATCAAATGGGTATTTGAGCAAAGCAAATGTAAAGTAGAAAGCGAATGTAAAGTAGAAAGCAAATGGATATTTACGAGTTTTTAATACCTCATTAAATAGACAAAGTTTGAAAATGCCATAATTCCAAGAGTTTTTGTAAATAAAATAGTTGTAGGTTACAATGAGATGTATCTATTTCCGAAGTTTCAGGCGGATGTTAATAATTCGATAAAAAGGGGTCTGTACCACGGACTATTATATATAGTGTGTTAAAATTATTAAACATAGAAATTATTTTTGTCGTTCTCTTAAGTTTTATGATGGAATAATCCATAAATAGAAAATTTGCACAAAATTAGTTATCATATTTAAGACTGAGATAAAAAGATGACTGTATTTGCAACATTTTGATTTGACAAACTTTTACTATAGTTACAGTTGCCACGGTTTCCATTATTATCCAATGTATAATTAGATATTATCTTAACATTTGTGATCTCTCTTACATATAAAATATTTTAAATTAATAATAACATTGTTAATATTATAAATTAGAATAGCTTTAGTCAATCATATGTGATAAAGTCGTGCTTAATAATTCTTATATTGTTTTCGTATTTAACTGTTTAGTAATATCACACAATTACTATTGTCAGTTGAATGCTTCAGTTAGCCAACAAAAAAAAAATCTATATATATAAATAAAAAATAAAAAAAGACACTTCTCTCAGACTGCATATTAAATTGATTCAGGTTTAAAAAAAAATTATAAAATTGCTTCTTATCTATATTTTATAACCTGAACCACTCTATTAATATAATAACATTTTTAAAAATGTCTTGAGGCATATCAGAGAGGCTATAATATAAGATATTATTTTCATTTCAAATTGTTCACATTATAATATTATATTCTAAAATGATTTTTTTTTTTTCAATACTGTATATACTTTTTAAAATAATTTGTGTGGAGTTCTGTCTCCTTAATCTTAAGACAATCAAGTAAAATACGCATCCAGCGTATTCGGTATATAATTTGTGTTAGTTGTTTAGTTTAAATTATCATGATAGTAACTTAAAGTATATGTATATTGTGTACTTAAATGTGATATTTGTTTGTATATTATGTTAAATTTTCATGTTACCTGATAAATTTCTAGTTAACTGCTAACAGTTAATATCTATTAATTAATTAATATCTAAATATTAGTAAATGTTATTCATGTATCCATTGGAAAGGATTAGTCTTCAAAAGTATTTAATTTAATTAAGTATGCAAAGTTATATTTTTATGAATGAAATTTAGATTTGTTTTACGATTGTTTTTACTGCATTATTATTTATACTAATACGTAATATTTAACTTCAGTTGCTTTAGATATAAATAAATTGCAATTATATCTACTTTAATTTAATATCTACTTTAGGTCACAATAATATGTTTTCCCTGTATTTTTAATAATAATAGAAATATTGTCTCATTTAACAAGTTTATTTTGCTATTTTAATTTTTATAGAAAGTTTTCCTATAGTTAATAATAATAAATAATAGTTAATAAAATAATTTCATGCCTTAAATTAAACTCATTTTACTTCTTGACCCATAAACATAAAAAAAAAAAAATGTAAAAAGTCTTTAAAATCTATGAATAGAGGTAATAAGAAAAGCTCTTATCTTATTTTACTTTTTAAAAAACACAATAAAATTGAGCCTACAATAGTACAAATTTCCAATGAACTAGCGTACGAAGTTTGAGAAACGAGGATTTGCCATGGAGCGTGCGGAAACACTGCAAATAGATTAAAAATTTAGAATAATTTGAGGTGTTGACATTAGCACAAATATCAAAATTTAAAAAGCTTTAATTTCTAAGCTAATATAATCATATTTGAGCATATAGTTTGTGTCTCTGATGCACAAATTTCCTTCAATGGGCTATGATCTTAAAATCTGACCAAATATGAAAAATTTAAATCCAGATATTGAATATGAATTTTTTTTTTCATAATGAAAAATTATTAGTTTAAAATATTGCTGAAATCTGAAACTCATATTTCACTTTTATTATGAACTATTGATGTCAGTAACCTCTTAACCTTTTTGTCGGAACAGAAATATTTCTTCTACATATACCAGATACAATGTTCTCTCAGACAATTCCTTGAATTAAATTGAATTTTTTAATTCCAGTAAGCTCAGTTTAACAAGAATACAACAATATTCAGATTTTATTCATAAACAACAGTAAAGCATAAAAGTTTATATTTATTTTCTTCTCCTAAGATAAACTTAATTCTATAACCTAAAATACAAATATCACAATGAAATTAAAATAACTTCATGCCTCTTGTGAAGAAGTGTTCACAATCTATTCATACAATTTTAAGTTATCTAATAAAATAATAAATAAATAAGTTACATTTATGGTTTTCATAAATTACTGATGTTTCTTTAGTTAGTAAAATAGTTTTTAAAAAATGATGTTTGTTTTAGAAAAAGAAGGTTACTCCTTTCCAATAAATTAAATATTAGTGACTGACAACATACATAACCATGACAACACTTTTGATTATTTTCTTTATGATTTAAATGCATCTTTTTTAATCTTCTGATAATCTAATTTTATATAATACTCTAGGTGGGTTAAATGAAACATTCTTTCTTAATTGTTAATTTGTGTTATCCGTAGAGCAGTTTTTTAAATTAACAATTTTCTCAGAAGGTTAGAACAAAACATATGTTTTTAAATTATATATTATATAATAACAAGTGTTGCCATGGTTACATGTGTTGTGAGGTTTACATGTCTTGTCTGTCGCCACAATGTTACCAATATTCAATTAAAATATAGTAAAACTAGACGTGTATGAGCATATGAAATATGCAATATAATTTCTATTTGATCCCATTATTATCTCTATATGCTGATTTGTTAAAATGTATTAGATGTTAAAGAATTTATGTTTGTTGCACCAGAGGAACAAATTGCTTGTTTAAAAAAAAAATTAACTAATTTCGATAATTATTTACAAGCTATAGATTGGCTATAGTGTTATAGAACGTAGCATTAGCTTTCATAGAGTCAATTAATGGATAGCGTTGCTGTTTTAATGTTAAAATACCACTATGAACAGATATATTCGTTCTAAAATTTGTCTGCTATTTTTAAAAATATTATTATCAATGATAACGATACTAAATCTTCTAATTTCTGTTGTATATATTCATATTTAAGAATTGTAAATTTATAAGAAAAAGAGTAACTATTTTTAAAGCACTTAAAATTGATAAGTTCCAATCATCTGTATTACAAGGAATTTGTTTTATATTATTCGATAGCATGTTTCATTCTTTATTATTAGATCTGTAAATATCATGAATAGCAGAGCTGTAAGTTAAATGTTAAATGTGTGTATTATTTAGTTTAATTATAGCGAAAGAGCATTTAAAATGTGCCAAGATACTTCAATGCAGTCTCTTTTCTTAAAACAATGAATACTAAAATATAGTTTTTCATTTAGGCAGTTTTCATCCTGCATGTTTATTCAAGACTGATTCACACTATCTGGTAAGACACTGTTAAAAACATTCTTTTATTGGCCGTATGTGGTAGCCATTCTTGGTATTATATTATAAGTCAAAATAATGCAACGATAATTAATATTACTTTTCTTTTATCAAAAACATTCTATTGATTTACAAACACCAAATGTGAATAAACATTTTTATCTTTACATATGATAAAGTAATATAACTGCCTACAAGACTGAAACATAAAATATCCATATTAACATACCGGGATATTCCTGGAAGATATTAAAAAAGAATAGATTGTTCTCTTAAAAATTACTCAAGATTATAAAGTTTTACCAGTAACAGTGGTGACAACTGTTAACAGCACAGAATTTTCTTTTTTGATATTGAATCATGTGAGTATGATGGGAAAGATAGTCTTAAGTAACCTCAATTTGACGAATGTTGAATATAATATTCTTGTTAAAGTATAATAAGTTGTTAAGTGTTATCTCTAGATTTGCTTGCATTAAATCCAGAAAAGTTTGTAAAAGTTGTGTTTTATTTCATTATTTTGCAAAACCTAGATCTGGTATTAATTGCTACAGGCCACATCCGACATTTTTTTTTTTTATTATACCTGAATAACGCTTGCTTGATCAGCCCTGCCTAATCTTACTTCAGTAAAAGCATATCTTATGTCCTGTAATGCAGGGCATGTCGAAATGTCCTCCAGTCATCTTATCCAAACAGCACAAAGGACAGGTTGGGTTATCTGTTATACCAATGTGGTGGAAGAGCAGGTCTGCTGGTAATCATGCTCTGTAAACATTCTTAAGCATGCCACGGATTGCCCTCTAGGGAAGTCTCTTGGGATCCTGCCAATTTCTTCCAGCAACCCACTTCATTTCTTCCGTTCAATTTTTTGTACATCTCCTTTACTGTACTTTGGAGGGTTTCTTTAATTATTCTTTTAGCTGAATCTATTCCAAGAGGAATATATGGTTGGATCATTTTTGGACCTATAATAGCCAGTTTGTCAGTCTCGTTATTTTCATGGAGCCAACAATGGCCTGGTATCCACTGGAAAGTTACTTCTGTCCCGTTTTCTTTTAATTGGCCCAAATACAGATTGCATTTAGATTTATATTATATCCACTTTGGAGGGACAAAATAGCTGTCTGTGAGTCAACAAAGAAAGCGACTTTCTTGTCTTGCCATTCAACCAATCTCTTAAGACCCAAAAGAATCGGTCTCGCTTCCCCTTCAGTTCGTGGTTACGCTTCCGACGAGGGTGGCAAGTTGAAATTCCTTTTAATTGATTCCAGCTGCAGCATGTTTGTGTGCTTCCAGCACAGAAAGCCATTCTATTTCTGGGGATCATTTTGCGATAGCTTCTAAGGTTATAGCTTTTAATTGCTGGTGAGCTCTTAGAAACTTTCTGAGGAATATCACAGTGCATAACAAATTGAGGAGTGTGTGGAACTTATGTCAAAGTGGTTTGTGTTTTAAGGTGTCCAGATGTGGTTTCATATCTGCTCCAGTAGCTGATCTTAGACCGTAATAGCCAGTTTCTTCAAGAGACACAATACATGCCACAAAATGTAATTGGTTAATCAAACTGAAAAAAAAAATTAGTTTTCGATGAACAAGTTTATTTCCCATTTAATAATCTAAATATAGACAATATTTATTACAACAATTAAGTCATTAGATTTTCGTCACTCTCCATTACTTTCTACGGCCTTCATAGCTCATCCATTTTAATTATAGCTTATAATTATTTCTAATAAATAAAATTAAAGGTACTTTAGATGGAAAAAAATTGAAAACTCATTATTTAAGTTCTCTTAGACTATGTCCATGAGGTTAAAAATCATTTAATCTTACATCATTTTGACAATGCAAAGTTTTAATTTTATTGTATAAAAAATAGTAAATTTCCCACTTATGGTATTTGACCAAGAGAAAGATTAATGGAAGAGTGGAGTAGCTCAGTGAGTCAGCACTATATACTATTAATAAGAGATTATAGAATTTGTTCAGGGATACAATTGAATGCAAAATAAACAGTATCTTATTAGATAGTGAGAAATCAGTCTTTATATACGAATAGATAAATCGAAACACCATGTATCAAAATAAGTAGATTTTCATTTTTAATTAAAACTCTTAGTAATATGTTAATGGCAACACTTAATAAGTAGACGTAGTTGATGAGAATTGTGAACTGTCTTTCAGATCCTGTATATATTTAATAAGATCGAGCACCTGCATAGATGTAGTTGCCAAAAAGCCTTAGAATTAATGTACAATATCACATTACGTTTGGTTATAAACCTTTCTTTATATCTTTTTCTATTAGCGTTATAAAAAAAATATATATATAAATATATATTGAAAGATAAAAAAGGTGCTAACTTTGGATTTGATATCATCAATATTGTTACGTCATTTATGATATTAAAATTATTAAGAGTAGAAGGATCATCATTATGGTTGTGATTATAACTTCTCAAAGCAATGTTACCACTCTAACATTGTGACGTTCTCTTAAATGTGCTGTATTATATAACATTTTAAATTTGTAGTTATTATAAATATTTCATTATATACTAGTCCCGAATCAGTTTTATATGATGGCAGCTGGTTTCAAGGTCATATCGAGCACACCGTAGATGGAATCCCAAAAGTAGTCGATTAAATGACAGAAATGTTCTAACTTGTATTAAAATATTGCCAGTAGTTGGGAATTTTGTATTGTAAAGGTGCATTTAGACATTTAACAAACTATGGGAAACACAAATATGTAAATGTTTTTGTTTTTCATATCTGATGTATTCCATCTACTAGCGGTAACAAGAGAAATATAAAAAGCTGGGCTTAGCACTAATGTCACAGTTAGTTAAATAATTGCATTTCTCTTAATGAAGAGAAGAATAGTTGGGGTGGTCAGTCAAAAAAGAAGGCTAAAATAAATGATAATATTTATTTTTACATATGCGGACGTTTCGACCTGAAGTTCAGGGCTAAGAAAATAACCAGATAACAAGGTATGAGAAAAATAAGTAGTGATGGTAAAAAAATAAAGTAAATTGAAATTGTTAGAATAATGACAATAGTAAGAACTAAGAGATAATAACCGTTACAAAGTGCGGAATGATGAAGTAAGCATAATCAAAAAGGGTGACATCACTACTTATGTTTCTCATACCTTGTTATCTGGTTATTTTCTTAGCCCTGATGAAGACCTGAACTTCAGTTCGAAACGTCGGCATATGTAAAAATAAATATTATCATTTATTTTTGACTTCTTTTTTGACTGACCACCCCAACTATTCTTCTCTTCATTATCCACGACAGTCAACCATTTACCAATTATGTATTTCTCTTAGTTTGTGATATGTCTCTAAACACTCGAAAAAGGTTACATTTGAAATGGAAAAAGTTATATTTGAAGTGGAAAAGGTTACAATTGGCTTGGACATGCTATACTTAAAAAAAACTGTCTTATTTTTATATCAAAAAAATCTTCAATAAAAGTTAAATTCTCTACCAGGGATCAGCCATATTTTAGATGGTATACAATGTTTGTATTTTTGCAAAGTGGTATTTTACTCGGAAGAATTATAGGATTGTCATTTATAAAATTTTGTGTTGTTAAATTACCTTTGTAAATAGGTTAATTTCATTTCAAAATATATATCCATTATTTCTACTACTAATTAAATTAATTTCATACGACAAATGATATATACAGTAAGCAGTTTATAATAATTAGTTATAAAAGTTTAATTAATTTGATTTTTTAAAATAATTATATTAATAATACAAAACTATTTTTTTATTTAAACCAATTTACTGGAAACAAAATTGAAAAAAGTGCTTTTCTTATAATTGTTTTCATGAAGGTGAAAAAACACACTTGATTAAAATATAAATTTAATTTTGATTACAGCAGTACTTCCATTCAATCAGTTAATTTCTTATAGATAAGTACTTAATAATTTACTAAGTAAAGGGGATGTTGAATATTGTAGCTCGGAAATTAAAATTTATGTTCATTTTGATATTTATTTCCAAAAAAGAGTGAAAGTTTCGAAGGATGTAGACCGGTTGTTCGGGATTCCATCTACAGTTTGCTCATATTGACCTTGAAACTAGCCACTATCTTGGAGTTGCTAATTGGAACTAGTAACTTTCATTATATTTTCTTCATGCCTTTTATCTATTTGCCAGATGGCTGGATTCTGGTCCTCATATTTGTTAATGCATGATCGATTTATATTTCTCTTGATGTCTATAATTTCTTGGCAGGTGTGTATGTTTATATAGCTTTAGATACTTTTATATTTTTAATTTGATATCCTAGTATTCATCTTTTCATTCCTATCGCTTAAAGCACTAGACAATCTTTGACATTATCTAAATTCTGCAGTTAGAGACGATGAATTCAGAATTCATTTTACGTAAGAAAAAAACCCCTTAAACGTAGTAATAATGTGTACAGGAAATTAAGAGATGTATATATCTTGGAGGAGGGTTTTTTGGAAGAACCCTTCAATCATTAAAAATGTTTGTATTTCTCTATATAAAATTATTATCTCCAATTTCAGATACGTAGATGTATATTTTTGTGTTAGCATTAAGTGATTTAATTTATAAAAAATAATGTTAAGAAATATTAATTTTTGTTGCCTTTTTTTAATCCTCACCATTTTTTAATCCTCCATTGATATGTCATACTTATTTACATTTACCATATTTACTCAAATATAAGTAGACCTGAACATAAATTGAAAAAAAATGATAGAGGAAAAATCAAGCTAATAATCAGAAATCTATTGAAGTCACCTGAACAGTGAAATGGAAGTTAAATATAGAAAATAATTGAATAATTAAAAAACAAAACAAATCACAATAGAGTTAAGCAGTTAAAGTTAGCAGTTAACTTCCTTGTGGCTTGTACATTTTGGTTTATTATTGTCTATAATCAGCCTTTATAATCGACCAAGATAATCTGTATGTTATGATAATTTATTAGGCGCTGAGGACATTGATTCATTAAACATTTCTTATTTAATCTAAAACAAATTTCATGATAAGTGAATAAAAAAAATAAATAGAATGGTTATATCTTCTTGATACACTCTAATAAATATGATTTCACGTATTGTACTGCACGATCATGTGTAATATACACCTTTATTGATAGTTGGTAAAAATGGTTTAATAAATTAATGTTGAACAGTTAAAAGGCAAGCTAATATAGTTCTGCTAATGTCAGGGGATGTTAAAATTTGAAAAATAATTTCACTAGTTCAAGAGTAAAGAAAATGGCTGCTCTATAGTTTTCCCAAAAAGGAAAACCCAAAAGAGGAGAGGGAAAAAGGATTTTTGTTTTGGCAATCAGTTGTTTGGCACTACAAGAGAGAGAATCTCCCAGGGAACTTGAGTTGAGAAGATGAAAGTGTCACCATTTTGGAAGGTGTGTTTAGCGGAACATAGGAAAATGTTAAAAGACAAATGAATTCAGTGCAACGGAAGAAACAGTGTTTATACAAAAAAGGTTAGCTAGCCAATCAATATTTGATTATTTTAAAATCAAATAGTCTTAATATTAGTCTGTCTGAGTCTTCTGACCTGATTGTCAATAATCCATACCTGAGATAAAATAATTATAAAATTCAGTTTAATATATCAATATTCTTAGAATTTTGTTTATATAACAGTTTTGTTTATGTAACCAAAAGTAAATATATTTGAGGTTATAAACATATTCATGAAATATTTTGATATTCCACTATTTCTTTCACACAAGTACAATGAAATAGTATTTTAAACAATGGCATTGGCTTGATTCGATGGATTTTAAATACTTTTTTTTTCAAACTTAGAAAAAATTTAAAAGTTTACATTTATTGAGAAAATTCCATTTAATTTCTTTGGAAACATGTGATTTACTTTAAATAATATTAGTTTTCTGAAATTATTATTTATACTTTTCCTCCACTCTTTGTTACCTTCTACAACTTTCTATATTAGATATTGTTTTTTCTAATATCCTCCGCTTTCCTAAGATATATTATAACTATGCCTTCTGACTGGTATTTCCGAAGATTCATTTGCGACTTGGATAAGAATTTTTTTTTTTTCTCTTATCAATAATAATAATAAATTATCAAATTCTTTTAAAAGTTATATTTAGTATTTTTTCGTAACTCTTAATAATGAGAGATAGTTAATTATTTAAAATAAACAATATTAAAGGTACGTATATGAACATTGGGCATTTGAGCCGTGTTAAGTGACATCAATGGGGATAAGACCTGACCGAAGATTCATTTTCAACCTAAATAAACATTTTACCATATTTCTCCATTTTCCAGTTATGAAAATCTTTCATAATTTATTTTTAGCCATTTTTTATAGTTATTGTCAATAAAAAAATGTTATTTTTTATAAATAAATCATATTAAAGGTACCTTAGAGAAAGACGTATAAGAACATTAGGCATTTAAGCCCTGCAAAGTGACATCAATGGGAATAAGACCTAAATGATATTGAAGATCACTTAATTATACAGTGATACACCGAGTTTAATCAAAATCGTTAGAGCCGTTTTTGAGAAAATTGTAAAAATGTGTTTCAGCGTTGATATAAAGTGGCACTTCCGGTTAGCTGATTTTAAGGAAAAAGTTTCTACCATATCTAAGGCATATACCTATCTTAAATACGTAATATCAGTTTCATACGACTTTTGGTTTATGAGCTACACTATTCACATACATACAGACACGCAGACTCAGACCATTTTTCGGGACTTGGTAATTTGACTCAGAGGACCTCAAAACGTGTATTTCTGTTGAAAACTCAGATTCAAAAATATTCACGAACCCAATACTTACCCTTATTACATAGTACTTATATAAGTAAGTGAAAGTAAAAATCTAGTGCAGACATCACACAGCTTTCACTTACTATCCTCTAAGCAGAAACAAGTATTTTCAGACAAAGGAGAAGTGAAAATAAAAATTGTAGATGCTATATTTACTTATATTTCATTGTGGGTATTTACATTTGTTTAAGTACCCTTATATATATACAAATTTTAATTTTTATATTCCTGATATCTATACAATTAAATACTAAATAATACCAATGATAGCATTTATACAAACCGCACATGTATATGTACATAATATATTCAGATTCCATATTATATTAAACTAATGTTATGTATAGAAACCTGTTCTAATCTTTCGGATAAGCTCGTATTCCTTTGGTTCTCCCATTACAACTATTATCCGTTGAAATGTCTTATTTCTCCTTTAATTAACAATAAAATTATTTCATATTTTATATTTAACTATTTTTTACAACATAATGTGAAATAGTTAATTTTTTCAAATAAAAAAAATTAAAGGTACTTTATAGGAAGCTAATATTGAAAATTAGCCGTTTAAACCCTGTTAGAGAAAATCAATGAGAATAAAACCTACATTATGTTTAAAACTGCTTAATTTTACACTGATATAATGAATTTAATCAAAATCGTTTGCCATTTTCGAGAAAATCATAAAAATGTATTAAATGGATGATATAAAGTGCCACTTCTGGTTAACCAATTTTGACGAAAAAGTTGCTGTAACATCCCAGGCATATTACAAACTATAAATATGAAATTTCACTTTTGTATGACTTTTTGTTTCTGAGCTAGGCTGTCCACATATACATACACACACACACCATTTTGTGGGACTTAGTTATTTGGGTACTTATGTCATATTTATGGAAATTGAAATATACAAAAACAGATGTAATAATAACAAAACACGTTGATTTTACAACATACAACAAACAATTTTATTTTACATTTTATACAAAATACGACATAAACACTTAATGCATACAACACATATACTTTCATACTTTATTTAACAACATATGTACATATAAAACAATTTTATTTTCATTTAATTTATTTTGACAGACAAAATAGCTTAATGCTATTTAAAATAGCGAAGAACAGGTACTCTTCTCTGGGAGTCCGCCGCCACAAAAATATGAATCCAGGAGTTACCTAGCAGTTCCTCCATGTTTTTTATTTCTCCACTTAGCTGAGCCACATAATCGTATTGTGTTAAGTAGGGTTCCTTTTCTTATAGATACGTTTTTGTTACAACTGCTCAAAAACATCTCTATTCGTCTTCCTGTCAAACTTCGTTTCATGACCTTCTTAACAGAATTTCACCTTTGGAATTATCCTGACCTTTTGAAAATATTTGATAGCTTCTTCATCTGAAGATGGCAATTCCCACAATGTAATAATATCCATTTGAACAATAAACAATGGAATTACTCACATGTAACAGAAATATAACAACAGCTTACATAAGATAAGAAAAGAATTATGTAACGTAAGGTAAGATAAGAAGGGAGGCTTTGTCCTGACTGGATTCTTCACAAATACCGTTATTTGGACTCAAAAGACTTCAAAATGATGGCAATACTTTATAAGTAAGTGAAAGCAAAAATATGGGTAAGTGGAAATAAAAAAATACAAAGATAAAAATTAAAATACATAGACTTTGACTTTGGTAAATATTTTTATTTAAAACAGAAAGCAACAAAATTTATAAATATATAGAAATATAATCACATTTATGTCCTTTGTCTTTTCAATTTGGCTCTCGCTTGGGCTTTTGTTAATCTCGTGTGTGTTCTTTCTGTAGGTATATCTGGCTCTTGCTCCTCATCTTTTTTATCATCCTTATGCATTTCTATCGACCAAAAGAATTTAACATTAATTTGTTTTTTAAGTAAATATATTGTTATTTTACAAAATAATTATTGGGAAGTCATAAGTTCATATAAATTAATTACTAACAAAAAGGGATAGTTCTAATTTTATTTTTCTTCTAGATTAATTTTGAAAAGTTTATAATATGACAATACTTTATAAGTGTCAACAATTTATTCTATCAATGTATAACTTTTATTTATTTATTTTCTTTCTTTTATAAGTTATGAATTTGGAGCTATTGTTTTATCAGTAGATGCTAAAAAATAAATAAATAATAAAGTTAATAAATGAATAAATAAATTTAAAAAAATAAAAAACCTGTACCATTTCAACCGTTGGAGGGACATGATCAAAACAATCAGATTTTCTTTCTTGATTAATTAAGAATGCCCACTATACAAAAGGCTGGGTATACCCCAGGAGGGTCTCAGAGTCAAGAATCTGGTCCATAGCTGATGTAACAGAATAAATAATTATCTGTCACAGCCAGAATCAAATCTTGCACCCGGTATTGTGAGTATTGAGACTTACTAAGCTACCTCGCTGCCCATAATAGATGATTATATTAAATCTCCGAAACACAAATTTTTGAAACAATAAAATAATACCGGCAAGTAAGTCCAAAGGAGGATCCAATAGTGAATGCATCTGGCACTTCCTGAAAAACCTCCAAGCTCTTGCGATCAGATATCCAATTGATGCAACGGATATTGTCAGCAGTGCCATCAACAGTGGATGCTATAACACAAAGAAACAAGATTATGAATGCATTTTTTTAAGAATTAAACTTCTTCATAATAGAAAGGTCATTAAATAACAGAGAGAGAATCACTTTATTATCATAAAATAAAATAAAATGGTGCTGCCCAATTACATTGGGTTGCTAACAACACAGCATACTTATTAATCACTACAGACATTATTTAAAATTATTATACAATTATAGGATTAACAATATGTATGAGCATAGTATACAATATTTTATACGTATATATATATATATATTATTTTTTTTTTTTTCCTTTTTTTTTTTTTTTTTTTTTTTTTTATAATTTATAATTTTTTAAAAAAGCTTTTTTTTTTTTTATTTTAAATCATAGTTAAGAAAGAAAAAAATCAAAACCCAGAATTCTATCTTGGGATCGTTATTCAAGATTTGATTTGAATAGTTAACTATGTAACCATTTAATTATTCATAAATAATAAACCATTGTGTAATAATTTACAGTGTTTTTTTTTTACTTTCACTTACGTATATATGTAATATAGAGTAAGTGTAAGTATTGCGATCGAGAAAATTTTTGAATCTGAGTTTTCAACGGATTTATACGTTTTGATGTACCCTGAGTCGAAATGATCAAGTCCCGAAAAATGGTCTGTGTGTCTGTATGTTAGCAGTCTAGCTCAAAAACGAAAAGTCCTATGAAACTGATATCACATATTTAAGATAGGTATATGCCTTAGTTGTGATGGCAACTTTTTCCTTAAAATCGGCTAACCGGAAGTGCCACTTTATATCAACGCTGAAACACATTTTTACAGTTTTCTCAAAAACGGCTCTAACGATTTTGATTAAACTCGGTGTATCATTGTATAATTAATTGGTCTTTAATATCAATTAGGTCTTATCCCAATATTCATATATGTCTTCCTCTAAAGTACCTTTAATATGGTTTATTTTAAAAAGTTAATTATTTTGCATTATTCAGAGTTACGAAAAAATGCTAAATATAACTTTTGAAAGAATTTTATAAGTTAATAAAGCAGAAAAACAAATTAAAATGCAGAAAAACGTAGCTATAGACTGTAGCGCCTAAACGAATGTACCGATTTCATTGAAACTTCGCTAAAGTCATTTTCTCGACACCCTTCAAATTTATCTATGTAACATACTTCAGCGAAAAGAAGCTGGAAAAAAAGTTACGAGGGATGGTAAAATTAAATTCCGAATAACTCAAAAAGTATACACTTTTTTCAAATATTAATTCAAGAATACCAAGAAATTCTAGGAAAAAGTTATCAAAGTCTACCACAATTACACATAATAATAAAGAATTATAATATTTCTTAATTAAATTAGAACACATTAAATAATAGAAAAAAGGACCTTACTGATATTGAAGGTTCAGGTGTAAGGAACTGATCTCCCATCACAATGGCTACTCCTATAATAATTCCGACACCAGCACAAAGCCATGGGATTTGATCCTCTATAGGAAAAACATTTTTTATTACCAAAAAAATTGTATTTAAGGTTTAAAAAATTAATATAAACTTTGCTTTTTCCAAAAAAAACATTTAATGAGATCCAGAGCTGCTTAACTTAAATAATATCTCCAATACACTTAATACCCAGAGAAAAATACATTATATTTAGCAGATAGCTACATTATGAGTCATAGGCGCAGACTTAGGTGTGGCCAATGGCCCCTCTAATATTTTGAGGATCAAAAATTAAAAATTAAATGAAATCAATAACAATTAATCTACAAGAATGAATAAAATATGTATACTAAAATCAATTATATAAATATGAAGTTGATTAGATGGTTATTTGAGTTTTTTGGATTTCTTTAAAATGTTTACAATAAGTATTTCAGTTTTTAGTATTTCTTTGATATAAATGTCACTTTATGTTTTTGGAGCCAAAAATTTGTAATATGATCTCTATCTTAGGATTACGCCAATGCGTTACAGCTTCTTTAGTGTTTTTGGATTTCTTTGATATGTTTTAACTAGTATTCGAATTTTTGGTATTTTTTATGATATGAGGGTCGATTTAAATGTTTGTGGATCCATAGATCTTCAATTCGATCACCATTTTATGATTGTGGCACTGCATAGCAGCTATTTGTCCTTTTTTTTTATTTATTACCATAAACAAGAAGTAGGTACACAAGTATTTTACCATGCCTTAGGTTCCTGGGGGTACAGAAATCTGAAATACAAGTTGGGGAAACTATATTCAATAGATCAATAATTTTGGCCTTCGCCTTAACTTGGGATGGTCCTAGATGAAAGGACTTATGGGACAAGAAGAGTGGGAAGACCTCTACTCTGATGGATTGAGCAGCGGCAACCAATAGAAAAAACTGGTGGAACAAGCTGCGGAAAGCCTCGACTCTACAGGAGTTTTAGTGCCACAGATGATGATTAGGTTCTTATGAATGAAATTTTAGTTTATATTCAAAGATATTTATATTGTTTAGTTTATATTGCACATACAGTTTAGTATTATATAGTTCATTTTATAGTAATTATGTTATTTATCAATCATAATTTTTATTCATAATATAAACTCCAATACATTTTTTTGGAGGGAGGGGGGAGGGAGGGGGGAGGGAGGAGGTTGGTGCATCTTTCACCTCCCAACCAGAATGGAAATTCTGTGCCTATGGTATGAGTACACTATTGAAACAAACGGTGCTGGCCTTAGACATTTGAGGCCCAGGGCAATTACGTTGTCTACCTCATAATAAATTAAATTTATTTCTTAAGCTGTTTTATATAAGGTAATATTTAAATTTTATTTAATTCAACATTCCCTAATACAGTTGATTTATTGATAGGCTAAAATTAATTAATAAGTTTCACATTTTTTTTTATATCTAAAAAGTGGCGAGCGCCTTAGAAGATAGGTCGGCGCCCCGGGCCGTTTGCCTCAGTTGCCTCACCCTAAAGATGACACTGAAAACAAATCTGACAGACTGATGTTACAATCTGGGGTTAAATATTTTTTCAAGAAGAAAGGTAATGAATGTATGTTTTTTGCAAACAAAAAACAAATCATACCATACCTAGAAAAGCATACAAATTAAGGGAAAAACCAAAAACAGAATTTTTTTTTAATTATAATTTTTTTTCTTGTCTCTTAAGACCCATCCAAGAAGAAATCCCAGGACACATGTTTAATATTTCTTGATGTTGAATAAATAAAAAAATAATTTGGTTGGAATCAGTGAAGCAGTGACCTCAGGCTCTCATAGTTAGCTGTATTGTAAAGGAACTAATGTAACCTTTATAGGAGCCACAAGATTAGAACCTTCCACAGGGGGATCTAGAAAAACTACTGAGTTTTAACTCAAACTCCTTGCTGGACGCAGCCCCATGAAGAAGAACTGCGAAACGTTGGCTTCAAATAAAATAGTTTTTCCTCCATTTTAGTTTTTTTATGAATACCACCCCGGACTATCTCCTTCCTCTAAAATATACAACGGTCAACCATTAAGTTTTCAATATAAATAAAACCATGTATTATGAAAAAAATTATTGCTAAAAGTATTATTGTTCTAGTCATTGGTTAGTTTCTTTCTCTTTCTTTTTCCTCCAAACTACCGAGCATGTACCAAGATATGCTGCTTGGGTATAGGTACTGTGATTGTAACGGTACAGCGGCCTACAAAAAGTCCCTTTTATCATTGACATTAGTAAATTTAATCAATGTTTTCTCAAAGGAAATTTTGTCTAATTTATGATGGTGTGCTTAGAATTTTTTCTTTTTGAACATTTATTGACCAATTCCTTCTTACTCAATAAAAAAGGTAATCACACAAAATTGGTCTTAACACCTTTTCAATTTGGAATCGGCCCATGCATCAAATGAAGTTTTTTGTTGGAAATTTTGTCTAGAATCAACCTCTCTCTCCCTCCCCCCCCCCTCAGAGTATCGTCATTAAGAACTGATACAACTTGCAAAGGAGCAAGACCAACAAACTAGTCTTAGTTCAGATACTGTGCGTGTTTTTTAAAAATCAAATTATACTTTTTTTTGCTTCTTAGCTACCTGATCTTAAATCAGACATAGTTATATACATATAGATATATATGAAAGAAGCTTTTGGGCTGAAGCCCCCAAAATTAAATTCAAAATCTAAAGCAATTTAGTAAAAATGAATTACTTTTCTTTTCCTTCTCGCAGGCTGCAGTAGCTCTTGCCATCGCATCTTTAACTGTCTGATCAGCTGGTTGCAAATAGAGAGCTAACTGATATGATAATAGCGCAATTGATGGTTTGCCAACATTCATTTCAACCTCTCCTTTCCTAAAATAACCCTGTGAACATTTCATTAATCTGTAAAAAGTTTTAGAAAGCATTGATAATTGCTTTGCTATAAATTATTTAAAAAAATAAAATAAATTATCAGAAATTTAATAATTAAAGATGTTAAAAACTTCTATTAGTATCTAAGTTTGTTTCCATAATATAGGGCCGAAAATAGAAATTTCGTCAGGAGCAACTTTCATTTTTTAATACCTCTTCTTTCCATCCCCTTTTCTTTTTGATCCCCTTTCAATATAAATCAAAATTTCATTCAAATTGTCCAATGATAAAGATATACATGGTGATTCAACTCTTAATGCGCAAGCTCTGAGAAGTGATTCTATACAAAATTTACAATGAAAAAATTCACTTGATGCATGCACCAATTTCGATCAGAAAAGAAGTAAAGTACAATTTTGTATTTTAAGGTGATTACGTTTTCTCTTTCATAGGAAGCGATAACAAAAAAATGATTTAATTCAGGTAATTAAAAATTGCTTGATAGTAAACTAGACAAAATTTCCTTCTAATACATGTAGAGTTTGTTAATGTCAAAAACATTTAAAAAAGACTTTTAAACGGCTAAACTACGCAGTTATGTTTTTCATTAAATCATGGATTACTTGCGATGTTTTTTGTTTATTATCTTACGATTGAACTGAACTTCCTTATTTAATAAGCTTTAATTGCATATAAACTTACTTAAGGTTTGTTTTAGAATAGAGTTGATATTCACCTCTATTTGTATTAAATATTATGTAATTTGATATTCCGTTACCCCAGTTTTCTTCAGAGTTATATTTTAATAATAATAATACTTTATTTATTCTGGGACAAGTCTCTTTAAAATAATATACAGAGATAGAAATGTAGGCTTTGGAGTCTCATAGAATAATCATTAAAAAAAATAAAACAAATATACATAATAAATCAAATAAAATAAAAGTATAAGTTATCTTCTAACTTCATCAATTAAAAAAAAATGAAATAAAAATATTTTAAATGAGCTAATAATTTAAGCACATATTTACAATTTTATGGAGGCTGAACGGATAGGTGATTGAATAGAAGAGATTTAAAGATAGGGATGGTATTGGAGCGACAGATGCAGGGAGAAATAGAATTCCATGGGAATGAGGATCGGATAATAAAAGATTTGTCGAAAGCACCTGTTCGGTGTGCCCTTTTATATAAATGTGAAGACTGAGAACAAGTTTTGCGGGAGATGACAGAGAATTGGAATTGAAGGAGCTATATGAAGGAAGGTGGGATTGGATGAATTGGAAGAGAAAGGAAGCTAGGAAGTAATTGCGATGGTATGAATGATAGAGCCCCTTCAACTCTTCATAACAACTCTTTATTTTCAGAAAATTCTTTCTTTTTCTTGTGACCTGGCCCCTATTTTAGTAAATTAATTATGAATATGTTTAAAAAAAATTGAGTTGTAGGATGATAAAAAAACATCGCAAATAATCCAATCCATGATTTAATAAAAACACAAGTTACCATAGTTTAGCTGCAAAAATCATCATTAAATGGTTTTGACTAAGACAAACTCTACTTGCATTAGAAAGAAATCAGGTCTAGTTTATTATGAACCAATTTATAATTACCTGAGTCAAATAATTTTTGTATCCTATGAAAGATAAAACACGATCACCTAAAGAAAACACAAAATTAGACTTTACTCATTTTCCATTCGAAATCAATCAATACATCAACTTAACTTTTTTGTTAGAAATTTTGTCTAAAATCACCTCTCAGAGTTTGGTCATTAAGAATTGAATCACCCTGTATATGAACCTGCTTATATCAGATTTATATGATTTTTTGTGTAATAGTATTTAAAAAAAAAAAATATATATATATATATATATATATATATATATATATATATAAATTTGGCATGAATCTAATCATTATAATAATGGTTTATCGCAAAAATTCATTAGGTAACATACCATAAAATTAAATCACAGATTACTTCGATGAATTTTCCCTCAGTGAAATCAAAATATTGTGTAGTTTTTATGATTTAAGTTTTTAATATTTGTTAGATAAAAGGGTTTGTGCCATTTTGATGTACTTTGTGTTTTTGTTAAGATAAATAATGTCAAAACTTTCAAAAACATTCTTAAAAGTTTAGCTTAGTCAAAAATGTACCTAATGACTTTTTTTTTTCAATAAACCGACAATATGTTTCAATAACATTTTTTTTTTTAAACCTAATTTTTTACTTTTTGGTGTTTTTGAGATTTACTAAATTAAAATTTTAGAAAAGAAGTAAAATGAAAATTTTTAATATTGAGGTTGTATTAATATACATCAAACAAAAGAAAGCCCATACAATAAAATGATAAATCTTACAAAGCTTTGAAATGATCAATCAAACATCCCTCTAGCCATTGGGCATTGGGCATGGACATTTTTGTGGGTTTAAAATATATTAAAACTCAGCTATTTTTGCAATGTTAAAACTTATATCAAGTAATAAAAATAAATTTAAGATGTATTTATTAGTCTAACTAATATTTAAAAAATCATGCAAGTCCTTACATAAGAACTATGGCCAAAAAAAAAATGGAAACATATATTTTACTCAGCTAACCTAAAAATAAAATGTTTCTTGAAATTAAGTGTCTTATAAATTAAAGTAACAGCCTAAAAAATCATAATAAAATTTAGATATAGTAAAAATCACAATAGTATATGACAAGAAAAATGTATTTCATTGTTTTGATTCAATAAAATCTCAAGTCAATTTTTTTTTTTTAATTATGCTATATCATATCTCCAATGAAACCAGCTTCCACAGAAGACAACTCAAGTGATTCGGGCATGTATGCAGAATGCATGAAAACCGAATAGCAAATGGAATAATGGAAGTTTGATCAGATGGTAAAAGACCCAGAGGGAAAATCAGGAAATTATAAAACGAATATATAAAAAGCATATTAAAAGGGAAAGAAGGATTTATATTTTAAAAAATTATTAATTTTCCAATTATCTTAATCTCAATATTTAAATATTAATGATTACATATGCTCGTTGTATTAATACTGCAAAGGAATCTCATGGAGGCCTAATGAATCTATATCATATCTAGGCCATTATAAAATCCTGTTAAAAAATAATTGACTGTTTGCAGGTTAAGTTGTTTGGCGGAGTTGTCAATTGTAATGAATAAAACAAGTGTATTTATTTTAATCCATGAAAATGTTTTGGTCTAAATTTAGGCCTTTTTCAGGACGATAAATATATACATATATATATATATATATATATATATATATATATATATATATATATATATATATATATATATATATATTTGTAGAACCTTCTGCACACAATATCAGCACACAAAATACAGTTCACTTATTAGTGTATTATATTCATAACTAATTACAACTGTCCACCATTATGAATGTTTCTATATATCATGCAAGACCACTTGCTGTTGAAAATTTTTCTATAAAATGCCTATACTAATGAACAAATATAGACGTAAAGTAAGTAATTATTGAAGTAAAACTTTGATGACATCACGCATGGATGCTTCAAATTCACAAGAAAACAATGATATTTGATCAAAGTTAAATTTAAAATTGGAATAGATGTACATTCTGTATGATATAATAGAAATTATAACTATAAACACACCTTAGCCCAGTCTCGTCTAAGTTTAATAGTTTCATTAGCATCAGAGTATGCATAATAATACTGCTGAAGCTTTAGGAAAGCCAATGATCGGTTACTATAGAGGGTAGGATTGTTCGGATCCAATTTGATCGCACGGCCATAATGAAGAACAGCCTCTTCATACTTGCCTTGTTTGACACATTCATTGCCTTTCTCTTTCCAAATAATAGCCTGTGAATTCAAACATTTTTCTCACTAGTAGAAATCTATTGCTTAACACTTATCAAAAATTAATACTTCATTCAATTCATTGTCAACTTACTTCTTCAGTATTAGTAGCCATACCTTGAGATATTCATTAACTTTTAATAATTACCAAATGATATGTATTTCTTAAAATTGATATTTTATATAAAACGTCTAATTAAATTAAAATAAACCAAAAAATTCAAATATGATCGATATTAATGACCAAAGAGTGTGAAGCAGCCAAAGAAGTTATTGAATAACAGCAAGTTCTAGCAAAGAAGTTATTGACCTCAGTATTTATGATCACTTTGGCAAAACAGCAATTGAAGGCTGGGCTTCAACTAATTTTGTTTAATATAAGAATTTCCAATAATATATTACTACAAAGGTTAATAACGTGTCAACATATTTTAAACTAATTTCAAAAGCGAAAGAATGACATTTTAGATCGTTCACAACAACCTAACTATTAAGGCTTTTTGAGACGGACGCGATACTTAAATAACAACGCCACTTGAATTCGTCTCAGAGACGAGATCTCTGGATGTGCAGTAAAATTCCAATCTGTAAATCGGGATATTGAAGTCTGTCCATAGACCCCAAAACATCTTAACAGGCTCAAATGAATAATGAACAGCGATATGTAAAGATAATGCTCGGAACTAAGTGATTTCCACCTTCCTTATGGTTTCTATTTGACGAAACTTTAATACTTTTCAAAGTACAGGATTATATCTTATGTGTTTTACAATTGGTCTGAGGTTTAAATTTTTAATGTCAAATTGAAGGTAGGGTGTAATTGAAGATTCTTTCTAAAAAAACCGGTTCCTTGCTAATTTACTTCAGTTCAGTTACTGTATCCTATTCAGATACCTATAATATATTGAAACTTTATGTGAATGTATAAGACATAAACAAAAATTCAACATAATTCAACTCAAAACGTCTTGGAGGCATAATTTAACATATCCGTGGGATCATTGCAATTAGTCACGAAGTACAAGTTTGGTCGATTTAAACCTGAAGGTACATAATTGCTAATTTTGATTATATTGATTCTTACAATAACTCATTAAGTTTATAAAAATAATACAAATCCTTCTATAGTAAAAAATAGTTTCACTAAGTGTAACAATAGTATTTTACAAAGCCAAAAGTCATCAAGTTATTTAATGAAATTTTTGTTCTATACATAAGGTTAAAGTATATCGCAAACATCCATAATATGGTACTTAATGACTTCTTTCACTGGATTAATTTATCAGATGTTTAATAAAACTAATTAGGGCAAGTCTATACACATCCTATGAATTTGCAAGATTATAAAAGTAATTGTTTTGTTTAATGAATTATTTGAGGAAGTTAGCCGATTGTTCTACATATCATGGGTGATATATAATCAGGACGCAGTCATTATAAAGTTTTTATTAGTGCCGACCAGGGGTACCCATCCTCCCCAAGACCGATGGCGCATAAATCTTCCCCCACCCCTTCCAAGATATCTTATTCCTCTCTTCTTCTTAAAAACAGTGCAAACGAAAGTATAATTTAAATATTCGTAGATTGTATACAATTACATATCCTGCATTCTTAATACAATACAATTCCATGCTTCCAATTTCCTTTTAATTTGAAATTTTTCATTTTGAAAATTCACAACTCCATCGGAATGTACGCCCCTCAAAAATTGAAAAGTGAAGAATCTTTATCACCCGTTTTGTTTAACTTTGATAGTGTACAAAAAACCACTATGTGCATCGCGGTTTCAGTTTTTAAATTTTTTTTTTCATTGTTATTTAAACGTTAAATATTTTAATTAATCGTGGGAAATATATTAAACATTTAGAATTGAAAATAATTAATCAAATTGCTATTTTAGTATTTTTTTAATGAATCAGAAACTTCAAATTCATTAAAATGTCACTTAATAACTTTTTGCAATAAACCTACGATATCCATGTAACCATGAATGGTAACCCATTCAATTGGAAATTAAGAAACTATTCCAGTTAACTACCAACCTCATTTTCGTCCAAATTGAGTGACGTGGTATCACAATTTATATCACGTTGTCTCTTCCCCCAAAGTAAGGCAAGTTGTCATTTTCAGAAAAATATTGCTTCACATATGTATCTAAATATACTTAAACTTTAAAACGTTATGATTTTCGTTACATAAGAGGTGATAGTGAAAGACAATAAATATCATGGGAAGAAAAGATGAGTTAGCTTCTATCTTAGCTCGGCCCGCGGGTCAAAAAGTTTGGAGATCCCAGCACTAAAGTGACTTGGGTGGTAATGGAGACCACTGGGAGATCCAGGATTTAGTTTTTTTTAGAGGGGGGGGAGAGCTTCAGTCCGAAAGCTTTTTTTAAAAATGTAACGATAATTACTTTGGAAGAAAAACTAACTACCTATAAGAAATGGTGTTTAAGTGATTCTTGAAGTACTATTAAATGTAATTACACGAACAATAATACTTTTAGAGATAATTTTTTAATATTTCTTCTTAAGGCATGGTAATATTTTACCATTTTGGGAGGGGGGAGGGGCTTCAGCCCGAATTCCATTCAATCCTGTCCCACTAAATCCGACCTCTATCCTCCTCACCGAACTGCTGCATTTGATATGTAATTTGTATTTCAAGCGATCTCCCTGTAAAATTATTTTCCTCCCGATATTTGACACTCAAAGTTCGTCTCTTCTTTCAAATCTCTGTTCTTTAAGCACCTATTCTATTCATAGCTTGATCATGAAATGCACGTAAGAGTCTAAGTTGTAAGGCTCTCCGATGCTATTTATTTATGCATACACTTTTTTTATTTCTCTTTATTACCTGAATTTTTACTTTATTTTGTCAATATTTAATTTAAGTTATGGACACACTATTGTATTAATTTTTATTCTCCATTTATAATTTGTTCTAAAGGAAGGCTAGTTCCAAATTAATAAAGGTATTTTCATTTTATGAACTAACTAACTAACTTCTCAATAATTCTCCTCCACTCGAAGCAATCCTCTGCAGCTCTTCTCCATTCTGTCACGTCCAGAAGCCGTAGGTCAGCCTCGACATCTTCCAACCATTGCAGCCTGGGTTTACCTCTTCCTCTTTTACTATAGGGATGTCCCTCTATTATCTATCTTTCTTGGGAGTCTTTCCAGATCCATCTGATGTACATATCCCAACCATCTTTCCTTCTTGACACACGAAACAAAATCTGGGTCTCCATACAGGTCCTTAAATTCCTTGTTAGTTTTTATACTATATCCGTTTTCGATTTTGTTTGGGCCATATATTTTTCTCAGGATTTTTCTCTACTATGTATTGAGAAACCTCTCCTGTCACTTTGTAAGGGTTCAGGCCTCACTGGCATACATTACTACTGGTTGGAGGACAGTCTTATATATTCTTACTTTGATTCCTCAGGATATGTTTTGATTTAGAAAAATTTTCCTAAGTGCCCAATAGCATTTGTTGCAATTTTGAATTCTGGCCTTTATCTCTTCTATTGTATTATTTTCCATGAAAATTTTGGGAAGGTACTTGAATTTTGTGACATTTTGAATTTGAAACTATTTCCTCTACTTATTAGAAATCCACTAGACATGCTTTTTTAATTAAATGAAATATCCATATTTAAACATTAAACTATAAGATTTATTCGCCAATATTTGTTTTTTTAAATCATTTTAATATTTATAATTTCATACCAGTGTTCTTGGGCATTGGCATCATCCCCCTAAAAAATTTTAAATTATTTCTTAACCACTTATATATTATGAAATATTTGAATTGTATTTCATTTATTATATTTCAGTTCCTTATTAAAACGCTTAAATACATTTTTTTCATATACTTTGTAATTTTTTATAATGCCCAACAAGTGGCAGGCGTCCTTCAGTTCCTAAGGTTTACTTTACATGGACTTGACAATATTATTCTTAAGGCAATATAATTGTGACAATATATCCCACCGACAGTCCAATATATTTGGTACTAACTCAATAATATTGAGTCAGCACTAGTTTTGTATATATATATAGAAAGATATGAAAAATAAGATGTGATGTAGGAAGGTGTAAGTTAACTTTAGAGTATAAAATTTGGAATAAACAAAGGTAAGAAAATGGTTTTTACATGTATTTTCAATTTTATACAATCTAAGATAATCGGAGATAATATTATTAATAATTAATTATAAAAACTATATTTAATCTAATTTTTATTTACTACAACAAATGAAAATAACAATGTAGTTTAATATACACAAGAATACATTAACATAATTAATTATCTTGATTTTCAAGAACTGCATTACCTTCACTGTTTGATTTATAGTTTTTGATGGCAGAATATAGCATAAACAGAATATGAAGAGATTCTATCCTCGACTCGTATCGAGGAATATCAAAAATAGCTGTAAATATATAAATTTATGGGGATATAATGAATTTTTATGAAATTATTTGAAAAGTTAATTAACATCTTTACCACATATAACATCAGCATAAGTAAGTATATCCACATCCAAATCTTCCAATGGTAGTCCAATCTCATTCAATTTATTTTCAAACTCAGGTGGCCATTCCTGCATTAGACCATCAATGTCAGGCATAGGTCTTAAAAAATACAAGAATGAATTAAATTACATAATTAATTATCCATGGATGGCAGTAATGCTAAAGTGTATATTAATGATACCCTTATTCGCGGTTTTCCAGTCACTACTGGAGTTAGTCAAAGATATACGCTATCTGCTACACTATTTAACATTGCACTACATAGTGTGATTGGGAAGCTAAACTCCTATGGGAATATACTGTGTTCATCCACTCAAATATGTGCTTACGCTGATGATATTTGTTTAGTAGCAAGGAATAAGCAATCTCTTATCGATTTATTCAAGCCGTTGAAGGCGGAAGGTGAAGTGCTTGGTTTAGAAGCAAATGAAAGCAAAACCAAGTACATGTTTGTAAGTTCAGTCAGTGATTTAAGAGCTAGAGAAGATCTATGCGTTGAAGGTTTTTCTTTCGAAAACGTTAAATCCTTCTATCTTGGTGTAATTGCATAAATGAAATATCAGCAGAAAATAATAGACGGATTATGACAGGTAACCAAGCTTACTACGCAAACATAAAACTCTTCCGGTCATCGTGGCAGTCACGAACCACGAAAATAAAGTTGTATAAAACATTGGTAAGATCAGTAGTGACATATTCTGCGGAAACTTGAACACTTTGCACCCCCACGATAAATGCTTTGAAAATCTTCGGCAGGAAAATTTTCCGTAAAATTGATAGACCTGTGTTGAAAGAGGATGAATGGAGAATCTGGAAGAACAGCGAACTATATGAGCTATATGGATCTTATCACATTGTCCACTTCATTCGAGGAAGGAGAATTGAATGGTTGGGTCACATAGCACGGATGAATGAATCAAAAATGCAAAAAAGAATTCTTGGAAAGATGTATGGTACCAGAAAGAGAGGATGACTTCGGAGATGTTGGATTCAAGACATGGAAAGTCTCGGAACTGGAGGAGGAGAGTGTTGTGCAGAGAGGACTGGTGCAATGTTGTCAGGGAAGCCAAGGCCCACCTCGGGCTGTAGATCTATGTAGTAAAGTAATAAGTAAATTATCTATATAAATATTCATATGATTATCGTTATAGATATAGATCCTAATATATTTATTATATCGATTTTTTAAATTATCGATTATAATCATAAAATAGATTCATTACTCTGAAACATAGATTCATTGTCTTAAAAAGAGTCAATTATAGTTTCGAAATTCTGCCAAAATTACTTGAGAGTTATTCTTCTAAAAACATAAAAACCTTTAGAATGTTCCTTTATATTTTAAATAGTAAATATATTATAACCATGATTCATTTTATGATTGCAAATTTTATTCATGATTTCTTTGGCCAATTTTGATTAGTTGGACAATTAAAGATGGAAGAATCAAAGAACTATATATATATTTTTTGTACATATTAAAGTAAAGATGTAATTTAGATATTTTAAAGTGGAAAAGGAGCAGCAAGAGATATTGAAAACAGGTTTTTTTCTGGAAAGGATTTAATCAAAGGTTACTCCAAGTTATACTATTGGATATCTTACATTTTTTAGTTTAGAATAGAGAGAGCATGAAGGGGATTGAGAATGAAGAAGAAAATTATAAATAAAATAAAAAATATATAAAAACCTTGAATATTCCAGTGTTGGTGGGGGTTTAGATTTGTGCAGTTCACTGATATCCTTAATCCATTTGTCGATAGCCTTAGGATTTTTTTCTGCATTCGCTAGCTTCTTTACTACCTGAAAAATAAACAATAAAAATACTAAATACTTCATTTGATGTATTTTATTTTAATAAAAAAAATATATTATTCCTACAATTGGATACAGATAAAATGAAATTTACGATGAAGTATTTAGATGTTCTATTATATTTAATTAACCATAAATGCACATGAATTAAATATGTTTATTTCCAAAGGCATCTCTCTTTCATTATTATGCATAAGATAAAAACAAAATTAAAACTGACCACTGGTTTTGCTGAACTTTGTTTTGTAGTAGCACGCAGCTGCAAATGCATGACAGCCGGTTCGCTTTGGTGAATTGACGGTTCGTCCACAACCGTTAGACCAAGGTTATCATCAACATTATCAGGTCTTCTAACTTTGATGAAAGCATCTATATCACCCACAGCCGGAATGTAAGATGGTATAAATGGAATCAATTTATAATCAAGCTGGACTGTTACTGGTGTATAGCTATAATATTATACAATACTTCTCATCTTGATTAATAATACTTAATCAGTCATTAAGTAAATAATAAGTGAGACTTACAAAGTAATATATTCAAACAACTCTTTTATATCTGCAGAGACAGGTAAGCGTTGATAATCCTTTGGGTCATAAGCGCTGTAACAAATGCTCTTGTGGTTAAAAACAAAATAAATAATAATAATCAAATTTCTTAAGTAATCTAGAAATGTTACATCGATTTTTTTAATCTGAAGTGCTAAATCCAATAATAGTAATCAATTAAAATAATAATAATGATAATTTTTTACCTTATAATATCTGGCAACTTCTCTAAAAAAAAATGTAAATCAATTTATTCAAAATAACAATTAATTATTATGGATCTATCATTCAGGATCAAAGTATAATTAGATGAAAAAATTCTTGAAGCGTTTTTTTATAAAATGTTTTAATTTGTGAAAAAAATGTAAAAATAATAAATTTCAGATTTTTCTTATTTTCAGTTTTTCCAGTAATAAATAAAATAAAACAAATCAAAACATTTACTGTTTATAGGCATATTTGCAGACGTTACAAAACTTGTCATTCCAAAAGTCCTATTTATCTTTTAAAAAACTGTTATAATAGTGCCATTATTTTCATAAATTTAGGTACGAAACCTAGTTTAAAAAATTGAATTTAAAAAAAAATTAAGTTTTGTTAGATGTACAGTTATGAGAATATGTAAGCAAAAGTTCATGACGGTATTCTTTTGACTTCTATAATAAAAAAAGTGAAGTCGTAAGTTAAATGCCTGAATTTTAGTGTACACAATTTCAGTTTATTAAAAAGTTATTTTCAAAAACTTTGAAAATAATAATTGAACCTTACTTTAATAATAAACTTGTACAAAGAAATAAAACGTTATATCATTATACAGTTTTGTTTCTCCAACTGAAGTGGAGATTTGTCTGATTTTTAATATTTAAAATAATATAATATTTAAAATAAAATTAATCTAGTATGCTTGAGTGATATTTCACATTAAAACCTTTTTAATTCTGAAGTTTATTGTAACAAATAGTTAGAGTTATGAAAGATTTAAAAATAAAGCAAAAAATTATGTTTTGGCATTTTCAAATTATGTATAATAATAATAAAAAAAATTGAAAATTATTCTTGACTATATTTATTTGTTGAAATAAACACCTCTTTAGTAAAATATGGAGTCTAAATTGTTTAGTTTGATGTGGGCCCATAAATTATACATAAAATCTTAATTTAAAGTAAATTATTGTGGATATTCATATTTAAAAAATGTATTACCCTTCGATGATAACTTCATGTGGATCTCCTCCATCATCATCATCATCATCGTCATCTTCCTCACTGTTTTCTGATGATTCTGTGTCTCCTTGTTCAAACCCTGTAGGGACTTCTACAGGCTGAATTCTTGAAGAAGACCTAGACTAATAATAAATATTTAAAATTATAAAAACAATGTGTTTTATAACAATAATTTCTTTTGCTACATATTTCATAAATAGATAAGTGAAAGTAAAGAAAATAATTACCTATAAATCCATAAAAAAGTAATGGAGGAAAATGATATCCATTTTTCAAATTTATCTTTTTTAATCATAAAATTGTATTAATATTTGTTTAGCAAATGTTAGGTCTCAAGACTTACTAAATGTTAATCATCATTGCAAGAAATAATTTCTTATATCCCACCATTTCATTAATTCCACTTAGAAAAACAATAGATACCATGTTTTACAACGAACCTTGGCTGCTGACATAGGTCTGTCGCGTTTCGGTTTCATTTCTGCTCGCATTTCCATCCGACTGGAGACATATTCTCTTCTAGGACTCCTTGGAGACAAACTCTCAACCTCATCAGCATTTTTAACATATATTTCTTCATCATACATTTCATTCATTACTGAACTAAAATTGTTTTTTAAAAGTTTAATTTTACAATATTTATATATTATTTCAAGATTTAATTAATAATATGTTGGAAGTTATTCCAAAACAATTAAGTGATTTTTATTTAAAATAAATAATCATGTCAAACATACCTGAGCAGTTTTCAGTGTACTGAAGGTTACTTGGAACTGTTGCTATGGCAACATAACACATCCACAAACAAACCTTGTTCAAGCTTAAAGTAGGAATAATTTTAGTTGTCTTTTTAGATTTATTTATGGATGGAAAAGAAATAATAATTATCATTATAATTGTTTTATTATGAAATATTTTTCATAACACAATAGGTCAAACTAACTAGTATATTATTTAATTCTGAATATTATTCAAAATTTCTGTATTGTCCTTTCCTCATTAATCATATTTTAATTAAAATTATTAACTAGCTATCCATTCAGAAGTTACAAAGATATTAGAAAATTAGTACAGGATAGTTTACATCTTGAATTGGCCATATTTTTAAAATTTTACTCTAAATATCAATCTTATTTAGACATGTATAAGTAATCGATTTCAAAAAGTTATGTTAAAAATGTTTATTGTATTTATTGTTTAACATAAAGGAAACAAATTTAAATTATTTAAAAAATATATAAATATCTGTTTACTCTAAAAAAAAAAATCTGGTGCGCACAATAAACAACTTTCACTTACTGCTCTTCTTTGAATAAAAATTATTTTCTGGCAATATTGGGCTATAATAAAATTTCTGAAGCGCATTTTAAACGGAGCTAAAGCTCAAAGCTTATAGATAACAAATCATTAAGACCATTAAAATTACAAAAGGTCTACTTATTATATCAATGGTAGGCATTAAAAATCTAATTACCCCACCTGCTTTTATAAACCACATAACTTCAGTCGACAGAATGACTAACTCCAATTTCAACATTTTTGGGTAAAGTTATTTAAGTGATATTTCAAGTTGGAAAAATTATATCTATGCAGACAGTGAGTAAGTTGATTCCAGGATAAATGATTGCAGTGTTGAAATATAGAACTGTGAATCACTAGCGGATCCAGGATTTATTTTTGGGGGGGGCTTCAGCCCGAAAGTTTTTTTTTTTATAAAAATAACGATAATTACTTAGGAAAAAAAGAAAGAAACTAACTACCGGTATGAAATGGTGTTTAAGTTATTCCTCAAGCCCTTTTAAATGTAGTTACACGAATAACAATTATTTAAGAGATACTTTTGTAATATTTTTTCGATAAACCATGGTTATATTTTACCATTTTGGGGGGGCTTCAGCCTACTGATTCAAACCCCGTTATATGATAAAGTGTGTCTTGTAACTAATAGTCGATGACCTTATTTGGTGATCCACTGTTAGCTCTCTGGTGATATACTGTGTGCGGTTGGCGATATACCGTCAGCTATTGGTGATATACTGTAAGCTGTGTCAAGCTTTTAGTGATATCTCGCTAGCTGTTAGTCATATCCCGGTTGCGTACAGTGATAACCCATTAGCTGGTCGTGATATCCCGTTCGCCGTAGGTCATCTCCCGCGAGCTCTTACTTTCTATTACTGAAGCAATATACGCTGTCTGCATTTCCTAAGTCTTTTGTGATTAATTAATTAACTTACTTCATAGAAAATACGAAAACCTATAAAGGATTACACTAGCTGACATGCGATCCCATTTGGAATGTTCCACCATCAGAACTAAAGGTGTGGGTCCCATTATTGTAAAAATCTCTTGAATTGTCTATTGCAAAAAATTTTAAACTGTTAATCTTAACCTAAAAGATCCCACTCCACATATAAAACACCTCCTTCAATCCAACCGACTCCTGTGTGTTTTCCTATCAATGTGTGTCCTGATCAATTGTTTTTTTCCTCATATTACACCTGATGACCTCCTCAACTCCATTCAAAACTCGCAAACCAATGATTATGGACCTAATAACATCCCAGTCAGACTGATCAAAGCCTCACTACCATCCATCCTTCCAATCCTCTACCATATCTGCAATTCCCAATTTATCTACCAAACCCTCTGCGATCACCTACTCCCATTACCTACACACGATTTTCTACAGTCCACCGCTATCGTAATAAAAACCTTCTTCTTTCCGGTTACCCTCGCGTCAGCGTATTGCCCTCCTAATTCATTCCCCAATTCAGTTCTCTACTCAATTCCTTAGGACATCACTTCATCTGGAATTAGCCACCTTCAGATCACAATCCTTTAACTCCTACCTATCCTCCCTCTCTGTTCGTGACACTTCTCTTTGGAAAACCACAACGAAAATCCTAAACCCTCACCAAAATTCCCATCCACTCCGACGAGATGACGGCTTCTAGTCAGCATCTGACGAAGATAAAGCCGAAGAGCTCACCAAATACCTCTCCAATGCATATATTCCCCATCCGGAAACCTATCGTGCCCACACAGTGACAGTAGAAGAATTCCTTACATCATCTATCCCATTTTCCATGCCTCCTAAAGCAATTCATCCTTCCGAAGTGAAATTTCAATTAAAAAAGCTAATCTACCGTAAATCTCCTGGATATGATCTCCTTACCCCTCAGATCCTTCGACAACTTCCATCCAAAGCAGTCATATTCCTTACATATATCTACAATTGCATACTACGTACCACCCACTTTCTTCTATTATGGAAACACTCCACCATTATCCTTTTTCCAAAATCAGGTAATCCTCCCAACAGCTTGACATCCTATAGACCGACCAATCAGCCTACTCGCAATCCTTTCAAAAATCTTTGAAAAGATCCTTTTGAAACGACTCCTACCACCCATAGAATCCCAAAATCTTCCTTCCCATCAGTTTGGTTTTCGCTCAAAACATTCTACTGTTCAACAAGGACTTCGAGTCGTTGATCATATATCAGCAGCTCCAGAAAACAAGCAATACTGTTCGGGTGCATTTCTGGACATAGTACAGATTTTTGACCGGGTATGGCAGCCCGGGCTGCTCTACAAGCTGAAAATCCATCTCCCTCAGCCCTTATACCTAATCTTTCGATCCTATCACTCTCACCGCTCCTTACGAGTACACTGCGGAACGGCATTTTCCGATATTTATCCAATTAAAGTCGATGTTCCCCAGGCCAGCGTCTTGGGTCCCGTGCTTTACATCCTCTTTACCGCTGACGTCCCTGCTCATTCCGATACCTTCCTTGCAACATTTGATGATGACACCGCAATCTTATCATCCAACTCAGATCCCGAAATAACGTCCTTAAATCTCCAAAGCCACCTCACCTTGATTGAGCACTGGTGCAATAACTGGCGCATTAAGTTTAATGAATCTAAATGCCAACATATTACTTTTATAATGAGACTTAGTTCCATAGTTCACAAGTATTGCAGTTACTAACTGTAAGTAAGTCTCATGAAAAATGTAAAGTTTCCTATCCAAAAGACATTATTGTTACAAATATCACTGTAATTGCAACAAAAAAAAAATGGTAACCACCTTAATTAAATCCTGAATCCTATACCAATATTAGGAACCTGATAAAGTGTGTCATGTAACTAATAGTCGATGACCTTATTTGGTGATCCACTGTTAGCTCTCTGGTGATATACTGTGTGCGGTTGGCGATATACCGTCAGCTATTGGTGATATACTGTAAGCTGTGTCAAGTTTTTAGTGAAATCCCGCCAGCTGTTAGTGATATCCCGGTTGCGTACAGTGATAACCCATTAGCTGGTCGTGATATCCCGTTCGCCGTAGGTCATCTCCTGCGAGCTCTTATTTTGTATTACTGAAGCAATATACGCTGTCTGCATTTCCTAAGTCTTTTGTGATTAATTAATTAACTTACTTCATAGAAAATACGAAAACCTATAAAGGACTACACTAGCTGACATGTGATCCCATTTGGAATGTTCCACCATCAGAACTAAAGGTGTGGGTCCCATTACTGAAAAAGTTCTTGAATTGTCTATTGCAAAAAATTTAAAACTGCTAATCTTAACCTAAAAGATCCCACTCCACATATAAAACACCATGATTCAGTTTACCACATTCCAGGTTCGAACCCTAAGTACAACACCTATTACATTTGAGATAATAGAAAATTACTTTAAAAATGCATAATACATGACTTAAAACATTCCTTTATCATTAATAATACTTCTGACCATATATATTACTGACTAAACAAAATAAAAAAGATTCCCATCCAAATCCTTCTTAATCGATCTGGAAGGATATAACGCTGTAAACTATATAGTAACTAAAGAGGTAATTTTACCCACTTACTCCTGAACCCGCTGCCTCCTAAAATTATTATTTTTGTTTTATGTATCAAATTTATTTGAAGATCTCCCATAATGCCTTATTATTTTTATCTCATTGTCTAATTTTGGTAAATTTTCCTCATATCCGTTAGCTTAATATATCTATAATAGTTCCGTAGTTCACAAGTATTGCAGCTACTAACTTTAAGTAAGTCTCATGAAAAATGTAAAGTTTCCTATCCAAAAGACATTATTGTTCCAAAAAAAAAATGGTAACCCAATTAATTAAATCCTGAACCCTATACCAATATTAGGAACCTGATAAAGTGTGTCTTGTAACTAATAGTCGATGACCTTATTTGGTGATCCACTTTTAGCTCTCTGGTGATATACTGTGTGCGGTTGGTGATACACCGTAGCTATTGGCGATATACTGTAAGCTGTCTTAGCTTTTAGTGATATCCCGCTAGCTGTTAGTCATATCCCGGTTGCATACAGTGATAACCCATTAGCTGGTCGTGATATCCCGTTCGCCGTAGGTCATCTCCCGCGAGCTCTTACTTTCTATTATTGGAGCAATATACGCTGTCTGCATTTCCTAAGTCTTTTGTGATTAATTAATTAACTTACTTCATAGCAAATACGAAAACCTGTAAAGGACTACACTAGCTGACATGTGATCCCATTTGGAATGTTCCACCATCAGAACTAAAGGTGTGGGTCCCATTATTGTAAAAATCTCTTGAATTGTCTATTGCAAAAAAAATTAAACTGTTAATCTTAACCTAAAAGATCCCACTCCACATATAAAACACCTCCTTTAATCCATCCGACTCCTGTGTGTTTTCCTATAAATTTTAATCCTGATCAATTGTTTTTCCCATATTACGCCTGATGACCTTCTCAACTCCATTCAAAAGTCGCAAACCAATGATTATGGACCTGATAACATCCCAGTCAGACTGATCAAAGCCTCACTACCATCCATCCTTCCAATCCTCTACCATATCTACAATTACTCACTACAAAACGCTACCTTTCGTACATCCTGGAAAACCGCATTAGTTCGTCCTATAAAAAATACTTCCAACCCTTAATGATTTCCGTCCAATTTCTCTCCTCTCAAACCTTTCTAACCCTTTAGAGCGACTAGTTCAAACCCAGGTATCCGATTTTTCAGAACAGAATAACCTCCTAAATCCTAACCTGTCCGGTTTCCGGCCTGGCTACTCCACTCAGCCTGCCCTCATCAAAATTTCCCAAGACCTTCATACAGCCATGGACCAGCAGAAACTCACCATCCTTATTCTCCTTGACTTCTCCAAAGCCTTTGATTCAGTTGACTATAAAATTATCCTAACCAAGCTTGAAAATATTTCCTTCTCAACTAGTACCCTTAATTGTTTCCAATCATTCCTTACCGACCGCAGCCAGTATGTTGTAGTCCCCAATAACCCCCCTTCAGAATCTTTAACTTTGTCCAGGGCTGTCCCACAAGGCTCCTCTTTATCTCCCCTCCTTTTTCCATCTACATCAATGACCTTTCATCCTCTATCCTATACTGTCAATACCATCCGTACGCCGACGACGTCCAGATCACCTCTCCTTCTATCCAACCGAATCCTCTGGCGCCATCCAAAAATTACAGAAAGGTATAAACGCAATATGTGCCTGGGCAAAGCACAATAGGATTACTCTAAACGCCAATAAGACGAAAGCCATTCTGATCGGATCTCCCTCACTCCTCACATCCACACAGATACTCCCCAATCTTTTCCTGAACAACTCATCTATCTCATTCCATACTTCCGTAAAATACCTTGGTGTTACATTCGATCAAATCCTCTCCTGGAAACCACACATCTCCCAAATTTCCCGTCGTACTATCTCTACACTGAAACAGTTTAACCGTCTCCGCTATCTCCTTCCATATAAATCCCATCAACTCCTAGTTTCCTCCCTTGTGTTCCCCCACTTCGACTATGGCTGTCTGGTGTACGGCGGACACTCGGGAGAATTCGAGGCCAAACCTAAACGCCTAATGAACTGCTCAATACGTTTTGTTTTCGGAATCTCAAGAGATACGCATGTAACCCTGTATTACTCCAAGTTGAAGTGGCTCTATCCATCCAACCGCCGTCTGTACTTCCTTGCCACCTTTCTATACCAAGCTATCAGAACTCAGTGACCTTCCTATATTGTTCATAGCCTACAATTCAAATATTCCATTCAATCCCGTCCCACAAGATCTCGTACCTCCGACCTCTATCCACCTCCCCACCGAACTGCAGCGTTTGACAAATCCTTTATAATTCAAGCCGTCTCCTTCTGGAATACCATCCCTCCCGATATCCGACATGTACAATCAGTTTCCTCATTTAAATCTCTCCTTTTTAACCACCTACTCCTTTCCCAACCCGGTTGATCATGAAATATAGATAAGAGATCTTTTAAAGTTCTCCCAAAAATGATTTTCTTTTCTTATGCTATTTTATTTTCCCACGTTTGTATTATACATATCAGAATGTTTTTACTGTAATAGTTCTATTTTTTGTTTTATTCTTTTTTTCAAAATCTTAATCTTAATAATAATTGTAAATAATTAATTATATGTATGGCCACACAGGCATTTATTCTCTATCTGTAATTTGTCCTAAAGGGACAACAGTCCCAGGATATTATGAAAAAAACAATTTTCATTTTCATGATTCAGTTTACCACATTCCAGGTTCGAACCCTAAGTACAACACCTATTACATTCGAGATAATAGAAAATTACTTTCAAAATGCATAAAACATTTTATGCATTACTCAAATGAAAAAATGACTTAAAACATTCCTTTGTCATTAATAATACTTCTGTCCATATGTATTCCTGACTAAACAAAATAAAAAAGTTTCCTATAAAAATCCTTCTTAATCGATCTGGAAGGATATAACGCTGTAAACTATATAGTAACTGACGAGGTAATTCTGACCACTTACTCCTGAACCCGCTGCCTCCTAAAATTATAATTTTTGTTTTATATATCAAATCTGTTTGAAGATCTCCCATAATGCCTTATTATTTTTATCTCGTTGTCTTATTTTTGGTAAATTTTCCTCATATCCCTTAGCTTAAAATATCTATAATAGTTCCATAGTTCACAAGTATTGCAGCTACTAACTGTAAGTAAGTCTCATGAAAAATTGTAAAGTTTCCTATCCAAAAGGCATTATTGTTACAAAAAAAAAAAAAAAAAATGTAAATCTAATTAATTAAATCCTGAACCCTATACCAATATTAGGAAACTGATAAAGTGTGTCATGTAACTAATAGTCGATGACCTTATTTGGTGATCCACTGTTAGCTCTCTGGTGATATACTGTGTGCGGTTGGCGATATACCGTAGCTATTGGCGATATACTGTAAGCTGTGTCAAGCTTTTAGTGATATCCCGCTAGCTGTTAGTCATATCCCGGTTGCGTACAGTGATAACCCATTAGCTGGTCGTGATATCCCGTTCGCCGTAGGTCATCTCCCGCGAGTTCTTACTTTCTGTTACTGAAGCAATATACGCTGTCTGCATTTCCTAAGTCTTTTGTGATTAATTAATTAACTCACTTCATAGCAAATACGAAAACCTATAAAGGATTACACTAGCTGACATGTCCCTAGATCCCATTTGGTATGTTCCACCATCAGAACTAAAGGTGTGGGTCCCATTACTGAAAAAGTTCTTGAATTGTCTATTGCAAACAATTTAAAACTGCTAAACTTAACCTAAAAGATCCCTCTCTATAAAACATATAAAACACCATGATTCAGTTTACCATATTCCAGGTTCGAACCATAAGTACAACACCTATTACATTCGAGATAATAGAAAATTATTTTTAAAATGCATAATCCCAGTCCGCTGGTGTTCCTCAAGGTAGTATCCTAGGTCCTATCCTCTATACAGTTTATACAGCTGACATCCCTACCTATCCCAACACTGTCATCACCACATATGCCGATGACACATGTATCCTATCAGTAAATAATGACCCAGCAATTGCATCCCAAATGCTTCAATCACACATCATAAATCTAGGTGTCAAAACTGGAGAAAATAAACTACAATAAATCCCACCAAATTACCTTTACCCTTCGTCGTAAACCAACAACTTCGTGTCCTACAGTTTCCTTTAACAATACTCCACTTATCTCTGTTGAGCAAATCCGATACCTAGGACTCCACCTGGACAAACGACTAACTTGGAATCCTCATACTAGACTGAAACGACAAGAAACCGCTCGACGTTTCCGATTACTTCAGCACTTACTAGACAAACGTTCTAATCTTCCAATTAATTACAAAAGACTCATATACTTGACTATAATAAGGCCTATTTGGACTTACGGAGTTGAGCTATGGAGCTCCACTAAACCATCGAATTCCTCTCGTATCCAATCCTTACAATCCAAAATCCTTCGTAAAATCCTCAATGCTCCCTACTTTGTTACAAATAAAACCATCCATAATGACCTTAATGTTCCTTTTGTTTCAGATCTGGCCCAATCCAGATACCTATCCTTCCATAATAAACTTCAGAATCATCCCAACCCTCTCGTTTCTAACCTTGCTTCCGCTACAATTCCTGATACCCCTACGAGGCGTCAGAAAACAAGATGGCTCCGTGATCCTCTAATGTAAACATATCATTAGTGTGCTACCATTGGGTAGTTACTCGGCAAGTGTTTTTCATGTCATTATATACATTATGTTCTAATTTACTAGATGTATTTATTTAATACAGTTGTAAATGTCTTTAAGAAAAAAAAATGCATAAAACATTATTTAAATGAAAAAATGATTTAAAACATTTCTTTGTCATTAATAATACTTCTGTCCATATATATTCCTGACTAAACAAAATAAAAAAGTTTCCTATAAAAATCCTTCTTAATCGATCTGGAAGGATATAACGCTGTAAACTATATAGTAACTGAAGAGGTAATTCTACCCACTTACTCCTGAACCCGCTGCCTCCTAAAATTTTTTTAGGTTCATTCAGTTTACCACATTCCAGGTTCAAACCCTAAGTACAACACCTATTATATTCGAGATAATAGAAAATTACTTTAAAAATGCATAAATCATTACTTACAACATTCCTTTGTCATTAATAATACTTCTGTCCAGATATATTCCCGACTTAAAAAAATAAAATAATTCCCATCCAAATCCCTCTTAATCGATCAGGAAAGATATAACGCTGTCAACTATATAATAACTGAAGAGGTAATTCTACCCACTTACTCCTGAACCCGCTGCCTCCTAAAATTATAATTTTTGTTTTATGTATCAAATTTATTTGAAGATCTCCCATAATGCCTTATTATTTTTATCTCGTTGTCTTATTTTTGGTAAATTTTCCTCATATCCCTTAGCTTAAAATATCTATAATAGTTCCATAGTTCACAAGTATTGCAGCTACTAACTGTAAGTAAGTCTCATGAAAAATGTAAAGTTTCCTATCCAAAAGACATTATTGTTAAAAAAAAAAAAAAAAATGGTAACTCCCTTAATTAAATCCTGAACCCTATACCAATATTAGGAAACTGATAAAGTGTGTCTTGTAACTAATAGTCGATGACCTTATTTGGTGATCCACTGTTAGCTCTCTGGTGATATACTGTGTGCGGTTGGCGATATACCGTCAGCTATTGGTGATATACTGTAAGCTGTGTCAAGCTTTTAGTGATATCCCGCCAGCTGTTAGTGATATCCCGGTTGCGTACAGTGATAACCCATTAGCTGGTCGTGATATCCCGTTCGCCGTAGGTCATCTCCCGCGAGCTCTTACTTTCTATTATTGGAGCAATATACGCTGTCTGCATTTCCTAAGTCTTTTGTGATTTATTAATTAACTTACTTCATAGCAAATACGAAAACCTATAAAGGACTACACTAGCTGACATGTGATCCCATTTGGAATGTTCCACCATCAGAACTAAAGGTGTGGGTCCCATTATTGTAAAAATATCTTGCAAAAAAATTTAAGCTGTTAATCTTAACCTAATGATCCCACTCCACATATAAAACACCATGATTCAGTTTACCACATTCCAGGTTCGAACCCTAAGTACAACACCTATTACATTCGAGATAATAGAAAATTAATTTAAAAATGCACAACTCAACTGCCGAACGAAATAATACCACAATTGACACCTAACCCTTCTTTATCAATAGATAATCGTCATCAAGACTCTAGGCAACTATATTCAGACACCACTGTGAAGAATCATCAGCCGCGACGTCAAGCGCCTCAGATTTCCAAAACTAAGACTCAGGCTTCCAGACCTCCCAATCCAAGACTCACATCTCCCACATTCATTTAAAATTTCCCCGTCAGCAAATGCCTCCTAATCATATACCTATACGTGTAAAATTACCGCCTGAACATCCAACTCCTGTTTATTCCCTTTCTACTCCTCATATTTACTCTCCTTCCCAAGTTTCAACGGTACATCCTTCATCAGACACTCCTTTTCATAAAAGCTTTCCCTCACCAACTCCTAATCAAAACCAACCTAACCGACAAAACCCGATCGATTTAATAAACTCCACCCTTGCGTCCTTCCTGAAAGATCTCCAAGAGACTATCAAGCCACTAATTACCCTCCTCACAAGAATCCTTACCGAAATTCCCTTCAATCTCTCACGATGAGCACAAAGCCCCTAGCTGTTCTTTTATGGAATGCTAACGGACTACACAACCACCGAGACGAACTCGACATTTTTCTTCATGACTACCACATTGATATTGCTCTACTGACAGAAACTCACTCACTCGACGTTCATATTTCTACATACGTGGCAATATCACTTATAGATTAGACCACCCCGACAACACTTCCCATGCCGGTTCTTGCATTCTCGTCCATAAATCCTTATCCCATTCTCCCATTCCTTCTACTGCAACTGAGGCTATTCAAGCAACATCAGTAATCATTTCAACTCGTCTTTTCCATTTAAAATTCTCAGCTGTATACTGTCCTCCTGGTCATACTCTTACCTAAAACTTACTTGAATCCTTATTTCAATCCTTCGGATCGCGCTTTATTACTGGAGGAGACTACATTGCTAAACACCAACGATGGGGTTGTCGATCATCCAACCCCCGTGGTAACATACTATCTTCTGTATCAACTTCCAATAGTTACTCTGTCCTCTCTCCTATGAATCCTACCTATTGGCCAACATCCCTCAAAAAACGCCCTGATATCCTCGACATATTTGTCACCTTCCAAATTTCCTCTTCCCATGTCACAATCAAATCCCTGGATGACCTCTCCTCAGATCATTCTCCAGTTCTGCTTTCATTACACACAACTTTCGCTCCTAAGCCCTCGTCCTCTCCTACACTGATTACAGGACGATTAAACTGGGACAAATTTGCTAAAGACCAGGAAAATAAATTGGACCTAAATATTCCACTTAAGACGAAACGTGACATTGACACAGCCATAGAAGTACATACTACATCTATAAGTGACAAAATAAACGATAATACATCTATCAATAAAACTGACAACTCCCAACAGACAAATTTGCCGCAGCATATTCGTATCTTAGTAAGGGAAAAACGCAGAGCATGATCGAAGTGGCACAGGATTAAATATCCATCAGATAAGACATATTACAACAAATTAACTAACCAACTAAAAGCTGAAATTAGAAAATACAAAGTTCAAAATCTACTAAACATGACAGAAGAACCTACTTCTGACAAATCACTATGGCTGACCACTAAAAAGCTCCTTAAATTCAAAGATTTTAACCACCCACTTATTACTAAAACCCAAACCTGGTCCAGGTCTGACAAAGAAAAATTTCAAATATTTGTTCAGCACCTCTCAAAAACATTTATTGAAACAAAAACATCCACACCCAGATATACTTAATCCAACCCACCTTGGGTTTATTGAAGCAGAATTGGATATCCCACTCCAATTGACTCCTCCACCTAAAGCATTTCAACGTTCAGAAATATCCAATATCATTCATAGATTATCTTCCCGCAAAGCTCCTGGCCATGACCTAATCACATCCTAGATCCTAAAACTTCTTCCTAAAAAAGCCATACTGTTCCTAACCTATATATTTAATGCTGTACTCCGAACCACATATTTTCCTGACTCTTGGGAACTATCCATTGTCAAAATGATACCTAAACCCATAAAGCAGCCAGAACACCCATCCTCTTACCGTCCTATCTCTCTTTTACCCATTATGGGCAAAATCCTGGGAAAACTCATCTTAAAACGCCTGTATCCCATCCTAGACTCTAAACACATTATCCCAGATCACCAATTTGGGTTCCGCACATCCCACTCCACTATTCAGCAATGCCATCGTGTGGTACATTCCTCTGCATTGGAGCGCGGAATGTACTGCACGGGAGTCTTTCTCGACGTTGAACAGACGTTTGATAGAGTCTGGCATCCGGGACTGATGTACAAACTCCGTAAATTCTTACCACCTACGTACTTCCTCATTATCCGTTTCTACCTTACTGACAGATACTTCTAAGTCAATCATAACAATGCTTATTCATCTCTTTTTACTCACTCTGCCAGTGTTCCTAGGTCCTATCCTTTACACAGTTTATACAGCTGACATCCCAACCCAATCCAACACTGTCATCACCACCTACACCGATTACACGTGTATCCTATCAGTTAATAACAATCCATCTATTGCATCCCAAACTCTTCAATCACAAATCACAAGTCTTGAAAAATGGTGTCAAAACTGGAGGATTAAAATAAATTCCAATAAATCCCATCAAATTACCTTCACTCTTCATCGTAAACCTATGACTTCCTGTCCTACAGTATCCTTCAACAATAGCCTTCTTATCCCTGTCGAACAAATCCGATACTTAGGACTTCACCTTGACAAACGACTCACTTGAAACCCCCATACTAGACACGACCACAAGAAGCAGCTCGACGTTTCCGCTTACTCCAGCACTTACTAGACAAAAGCTCTAAGCTTCCAGTTAATTACAAAAGACTCATATACATGACTATAATAAGACCTATCTGGACTTACGGAGTTGATATTGGGGGTCCACAAAGCCATGGAATTCCTCTCGTATCCAATCCTTGCAATCCAATATATTTCGTAAATACCTCACTGATCCTTACTTTGCCACTATTAAAATCATCAATAACGACCTTAATGCTTAAGATTTGGCCCAATCCAGATACCTATCCTTCCATAACAAACTGCAGAACCATCCGAATCCTCTCGTTTCAAACCTAGCTTCCTCCTCGATCCCTGATAACCCTCCGAGGCGTCTGAAAAGAAGATGGCCTCGGGACCTTCTAATATAGAACTTTAATTTGAGTTCTACCAATGGGTAGTTTCTCTTCATGTTGTTACCTACATAGTTTCTCTTTATGTTCATGTCATGTTACCAATGTCACATTTACTTGTTTTTTTTTTTCCCATGGAATACAGTTGTAAATTTCATTAAAATAAAAAAATGCATAACTAATAAAAATATATCATTTCTACCCGCATAAAAGTTAGGAGGACATGCTATATCCTTAGAATACTAATTTGTCATTTATAATACTTCTTTTCACATTCCTGACTAATAAAAGTAAAAAAGACTCCTATCCGAATCTATTTTCATCTATCTATAATAATATAACCCTGTAAACTATATAATATATAATGATGCAATTTTACCCACTTACTCCTCAACCTACTGCCTCCTAGAATTATAATTTTTGTTTTCTACATCATATCCCATCATCCCCAATTCTCAGGCTTGATTTGTTTGTGCTGAATCTCTGGATTAACTCTTTGCAGCATCTCAGCACCCGGTTCCGTTTCTGTCTGTCCACGATCTTATTCAGATTTCCTATAACATTCCGGTTCCATTTCTTCCTCCCTCCTCGAACCATATCCTTCTGAAACCTCAATACCATCACCTATAAAGCCCTGTTGCAGAATATCGTCGCTACCCAGTGGGACCCCATTTATTCCTTAAAATCCATTGACACCATGGTAGAATAGAAATCCTTACCAACTATCTCCATACCATTCTCGACTGCTATGTTCCTCTCCTACCTGAAACAATCCGACATCTCTCTGCTTCGTAACTGACACTCTCTCTGAGAGAGTGCATGAGAAGAAGAGATGCTGCAAGAGGGCGGTTTAAACGTACCCAACTCCCGGAAGACTACATCGCCTGCAAGCAACTTCGAAACAACACTCAGTCTGCTATACACCGAGCCAATTCCCATATTTTCATCATTCCTTATCCAACACCCCAAACTCCAAGACCAAGTGGGCTATCCTAAAAAAACTGACCATTTGTAACACACCTCAAAACCAGTTCATTGCCTTAACGCTAACTTTGTTTCATAGAACTTTCCCATCCTCATTTCCTACAACCATATCGGCTCCTATGGATTCTTCTATTAATTTAGTGCCTGATCACTTTCCCCCCCCCCAATAATACCCCTGATGAACTGCTCAACTCCATTCAGAAATCACATACCAATGATTATGGACCCAATAACATCCCAGTCCGAATGATCATAGCCTCACTACTATGCATCCTTCTAATCCTCTACAATATCTACAATTATTCACTACAAAAACGCTACTTTCCCTACATCCTGGAATACCGCACTTGTTCGTCCTATGAAGAAGACTTCCAACCCATCAACCCGTAGTGATTTTGGTCTAATTTCTCTCCTCTCAAACCTTTTCAAATCTTTAGAGCGACTAATTCAAAAACAATTATCCGAATTTTTAGAACAGAATAACCTCCTCAATCCCAACCAATCCGGTTTCCGACCTGGCTACTAGACTCAGTCTGCCCTCATCAAAACTTCCCAAAACCTTCATACAGCCATGGACCAGCAGAAACTCGCCATCCTTATTCTCCTTGACTTCTCCAAAGGCTTTGACGCAGTAGACCACAAAATTCTCCTAACCAAGCTTAAAAATATCTTCTTTAATTGTTACAAGAATTACTGTCATTGAAACAAACAAAAATGTTAATTCCCTTAATTAAATCCTGAACCCTATTGAATTCACTATGGCAGACACCCAATAATTAGTCTAAAAGCAAGATGTTGCTCTGGATGTTATATACCTAGATTATTATAACATGAATTAGAAACTGAGGATGGAGCACATTAATTTTAAGCCTTATATCCACAAGATCATTGGGATTGTGGTTCTGAAGATTGGAGTAAATATCTGGCAAAGTAAACTTGTAAACATGCAATTTTGATAATACAACAAATATATTCAATTGTTGCTAATTGGAAGTAATCATTGCCAAAGAAATAAGAATATCATACAACTTCCCAGAAAAAAGTAAAAATAAATAAATTATATTTATTTTGATTTTTGCCGATGTTTCAGCACAAAGTTCAGGCCTTCATCAGGGCTAAGAAAAAACCAGATAGCAATGGGTATGAGAAACTATTAACATTAAAAAGAAAACAACAATATGTAAGTGAAAGGTATAGTCTAAAAAATGTAGGTAGAATAAACTTTAAGAAAATATAAAATAACGATAACGAAGTTAGAGATAGAAAGTAGTGAAAGCAAAGTTACGATATATATATATATATATATATATATATATATATATATATATATATATATATATATATATATATATATATATATATATATATATATAACATAAAGGTAACAAAGTTATGAAATTATGAATAAAATAATAACAGTAACAGGGAACTAGAAAATAAATAATAATGGCAACAAAGGTACTAATGGAATAAATCTAATGAATGAAATAAGGTAACATAAGAAATTAAAAATGTATTAACAACAAATTGTAATGAAATATAGGAGATGAAAAACATAAGTATAGACATAAAATAAATGGGGTGACATAGTTGTTAAAATATGATGTCTTATGCTAAAAGGCAGTGAGATAACCATAGAATAAAATGTAATACAGAGAGGAGGAATATGAAATTATTTAAAGAAAATAATAGATGTAAATACAATAATTAAGATACTGTAAAGTCTATCAAAAAATAATGACTATGTATAAAAGAATTAAAATAATATAATGATGTAGAGATGGTTGACCGTTGATATAATATGAGAAGGAGTTCGTCGGGGGTGCGGTCAGATAAATATTAAATTAAAATATAGTAATTCTTTTATTTTAATTTTGCCGACGTCTCGACCCACTATGCAGGTCATCTTCAGTGCTACAAAAGATACAAAACATGTTGAGAATAAAAATTAAATATAAGTAGATATAAATAAGAAGAAGTTGTCAGATACAGAAATAAATGATGATATCAGAGATATAGTGGGTGATAATGTAGTAAAATATTAAGTATTATATATGTAGAAGGTACAAATAAATGGAAAAGAAGTATGAATAAAAAATGAATAAAAATAAAAATAAAGGAGAATATAGTATGTAAGTTAAAAAACTTAACTTTATTATAGTATGTAAGTTTTTAACTTACATACTATATTCTCCTTTATTTTTATTTTTATTCATTTTTTATTCATACTTATTTTCCATTTATTTGTACCTTCTACATATATAATACTTAATATTTTACTACATTGTCACCCACTATATCTCTGATATCATCTTTTATTTCTGTATCTGACAACTTCTTCTTATTTATATCTACTTATATTTAATTTTTGTTCTCAACATGTTTTGTATCTTTTGTAGCCCTGAAGTGGGTCGAAACGTTGGCAAAATTAAAATAAAATAATTACTATATTTTAATTTAGTATTTATCTGACCGCACCCCCGACTAACTCCTTCTTATAAAATAATATAGATAATGAAAACAAGATACAATGAGCGAATGTATAAATATAGACAAAATAGAGGTGGAGATATGGAAAAGAAAGTGACAGGGAAAAGGAAAATGAGGAGGATACTAAGATAAATATATGAATTTCATGTATCTCATATTTTTTCTAAAAATATGATATTATGTCTAAAGAAAGACATAATGTACAATGGATATCACATCTATAATACGAGGCTTAATGTTGCGAAGTTTCTAAAGCAAAATTCAAGGGCCATGTGCTGAAAAATTTAAAACGGAAAGAGTACTGCGAATGACCTTTTTGTGTGAATTAGGTGGTGAGTGTAGAGTGGTCATTATAGAGTACTATGTGAGTGTTAGCGTAAGTGTTCCCATAACCTGGAGGACCAGTGGCTGATTGCAGCTGATTAAAGCTGGGCGATGGGGTCGCCACTTCCCAACGCCACAATGAATTCACATAATCAACAGAGCTGTTAAGAGCCAAATCTTATGCTATCAATGTGCTCAGCGCTGAGTTTAGGAGTTTGTACAAGAACAACCAATAAAAAAAACAGCTGTCTTTCATTTTTGGTGCAAAAAAAAAAAAGATTTTATATTTGATTTTACTTCCTTGTGTTTTGAAATTAAGGCAATAAAGACAGGAACCTTACTGTTACAAGTGGAATCAAAATCTAATGGGATCCAAATGAGTCATTAATGCCAAATACCAAAGTATATTGCTAGCAGTTTAAATGGACTTTTGGAGAAGAGTATCTAGAAAATCCAGAAGGGAAAGAATTGAAAATGAAAGAATTCAGGAACTGATAGAGGTGAAAAAGAACATTCTAACAGATGTTGAAGAAAAAAGATTAAGGTGGTTTGTACACATTAAACGGATATCTGTAGAAAGATTTCATAAAATAAGTATGAAACTGGAAGTAGAAAGAAGAAGTAAAAAAGAAATACAAAGGTAAAATTGTTCTTGGAAGGGAAGTAAATCAACTTAATAACATTTATAACTCAATAAACTTAAATAACATACAAACAAACAAAAATTAAGCAATAATTATGAAAATGATTTAATTTTGAGCTTGATATCCGTTAAAAATAATAATTCATTATTAATTTGAGATATTAAATTATTTACAATAAATAATTATTTTGAATAAAAAAATGGATCAATAAATTCTAATATCACTTTTTTTTCTCACATATAAATTTAAATGTTAATTTGAATTTAAAAGGTACTTATTATTTATATATTTGATTTTTAATTTGTAATTTTTTTTAAAAGATATTCTTTGCTCTCAATTAGGTTTTATTTTTTAGCGATATTTATTTAATATAATTTAATGGTTGATTTTTTTTTATATTTGATTGATTTTTTTTGTAATAAGGAGATAATTATTGTTTTTGAAGATAATACTAAAGATATTTTTGTGTTTTTAAAAGAATGTAATAATAAATCTACAACTAATCAAATTATATATAATTTTTTGACACTTGAATATATATACACATATATACATATATATATATATAATATTTATATATATTTATTTTGTTTCTAACATTAGAATCAGCGAATAATAATAGAGAAGGTTTGTGATTGATTCTGGTAATGCCCCTTTTCTGTCACAGTAAATAAGATGTTTTAAACTTTAATTATTTTGGTATTAATCGGTGATTAACACATTTGCTACGGCTATGGTCCCTGGGTTCCGATATTCGTCTCTATTTTGGCCAGGATTGTTTCGAATTTAGTCTATCTTACAAAGTCTCTAAAATGGTCATTTAAAAAATATTTGAATGGGAGGGAGTTTGCTAGATGTAAAGATAGACACAAACATAAATAATCATTATATCTGATATAAATTTATCAGATGCCGGAGACCGTAACTGCAGCTAATGTGTTAAAAAAATTAAAATAAATTATAAGAAAAGAATTAGATAAGAAAGTCTCCAAATGACTTTCTTAAAATGTTCTAGGACTATTAATCAGTTTTGAGAATAACATTAAATTTCTCAAACTAAATACTTAAGTAATTAAAGTAAGAATTTTAAATTGTTAGGTACTATCAATAATTACATATCAATTAATGTAATATAAATATATAAATATTTTAGTGATTTTGCTGTTGTAACATACCTTTAAGTAATTATCTAATGATAACAATTCATTAAATTTAATATTAAAATAGTTTTGGGAGTTGAAGATTATAAAATGGTGAAAGTTCTATAGAATTTGAGAATAAGTGCCAGTTTTTGACCAATTAGATTCCAAAGCACGACGCCCTGAATCTTAAGACCGCCAGCCTGAGGATCAGGGTAAGTTATGTATTTCTTTAAGTTATTTAAAGTGATTTCTTTATGAAGAATGTTTCATATCAGTGTGAAGGTTATTTTTGTTTGTTCGCAAGTGTTATGTTTTTTTGTATTTATGTGATATACTGGGCCTCAGGTAAGGATTGTGTTTTAAAATAAAATAATAATTTCGGTATAAATTCTTCGAATAATAAATTGTTAAAGTGCCTGAAAGACATATTATAATATACATATTACATATCATGAAAATTACAATAAGGCATGCAATAGGCATTAGTGTGACATAAGGCATTAGTATTTTTTATTTTGGTCCACTGAAATTCCTCAACTCCCTCATGAGTATACCTATTTAATGTCTCGATAATATTTAAAGATCATAAAAATATTTTGTAAACATACTAACATAAATCAGTAATAAAATTCTAAATTTAATCATGAATTAAATTAAAACAAAAATTATAACCCCTAACAACATTGTAGGATGAAATATAGAGTCGTCAATGGTATTCTAGTATTTTCATATTGTAAATAATTTAGTATTTTATTTTTATAATTTTAAAAATGAAAAAAATGTGTATGTAACAAGAGGGGTTGGTAGTTGCAGACCTATATATCCTGAAATCTGCCTAATCTCTCACACTAATATGATAAATTTATTATTTAAAAGAAATATAATCTAATTCGTTAATTTTTTTTTTCTAATGGCTCAATGTCAAATAAATTAAAGTATTAATATCAACAAATTAATTATAATATACTCAATAATAAAAATTAAATGTAATTTTCTGTAGCATATAAGAAATTAATTTATAAAAATGACCAGATCTAATAAAAACAAAAACAAATTAATTAACTGACTTTTTTTATTATAAAATAAAGCACTGTTTATTTTTTAGTAACTGACTTTTTAATAAACTCTAAATGATTTTTTTTTAAATTGACATGGTTTTAACTGGTTATTGAATTATTAAAAATAAATTATTTCAGTAAAAATCATAAATAACTAATCTAATAATTAGTGAGAGGAGGCAGCCAATGTAGAACATATAAAATAAATAACATGCACATGCTCCATGCAAAAATTATGCCCACAATGGAAATAAGAAATAATGCTACAATAGAAATGCAATGGTACTCACATGGCTGTTGCATCAAATATTTCAAACGCAGCTATTTGAAGTCCCTTAACACCCCCATAAGTTAATTGACTATTTGAACTGACTAATTTCAGTTTAAACTTAAATTATATCATTTAAAGACAATATCAAAATTATTAGTCATATGAGTAGCCTCATATCAAAGACAGACATCTCTCATTTTTAAAAGGTGGAGATAATTTTTTGTAACATAACTTTAATTTAAACGATTTCTAATAATTTTTTTTTTTTTTTATACTTCAATTATAGTCCAGTCAAATTAGCACAAAAAAAGAGTCTAGCTTGAAAAAAGTCAAATTTCTTTTTTATATTGTTAGGTATGATGTGAATATAAAAAATTCAAGTTTCTGCTATTGGAAGTCTGATGGGTTCACTGCAGTGCTCCAAAAAACATTAAAATTTTGAACTTTTTTTGGTTCTATGTATGCCAACATCTATGCTAAACATCTTCTTTTAAAACCAACATAGATAAAAAAAGGTTATATTCGATCTTAAAAAGCTTAAAATTATCTAATATTTTTTTTAAACCAAACAGGAAGTGAATTATTGAGCTTTTGAAACAGGCAATTTTTTGAAAATTCGCAAGACAGGCATAATTTTTTGCTTTTAATTAATTATCTGTTTTTATAGGTGACGCAACTCAAATTTTTAAATTAAATATTAAAGCAAACACAATCTAATAAAGCTTCTATAGGAAACATTTCTCTAAACTTAACAACTTAAATACAAATCGCTAAAAAGATATGAATGTTTTTAAATTAAAAAATACTTTTATTTTTACTGTTTTCTGTTTTATTATTTTCTAAATATCCAGATTTAATGAAAGGCCAACTATGACAAAATTAAGCCAAATGCTGAATCTCAGAGACTGAAAAGCTAACTCAAGTCAAAGACGGCATTCCGCCATGTTAGGACATCATTTTGGAACAGTTCTTCTTTTTTTGTTTTTAATAAATAGTTACAAGGAACACAACTATATGCAATTTATTGGGATATGGATGGAGGGTGCACGGCAGGGGCTCTGGCCCAATATGTAACACTAGTTGGTCAGTGCGAATAATTCGCAGACTATTTTGTTTAGTGAAGAAATAGAAAAACAATATGGAAATAAGTAGATCCTATGTATTATGTGAGGAAGGAATTAATATTTTTTCCTCGGTCGATTAAAATATTCCATTTAACATAATAGATCAAAATATTTGTACAAATTGCTTTGCTAGGACCTATTTTTAAATGCTGACTGGAAAGATAATAAAAGTAATAAAACCAAATAATGCCCCCTCATAGGATTTTCTAAATTATTAAAAAAATAAAATATAAGAACAAACAAATATCTTTAAGAAATAATAAAGTGAACATATCAGCAAGAAAAAAAAAGTGTAGTTGGCTATTCTACTCCTAAATGCAATATCTTTAAAATGGAAGACATTATTAAGTATACCAAAACTAATACAATGTATTTTTGTTGATTTATTTTTTTGTTTTGTAGGTAATTAGGTAGTTATCTTTCTAATTATTATGGGTACAATCCAGAAAAAAATGCATACTTTGAATGACGGAGAAGAATATCTTCTAAATAAGTGGTCAATCTTCGAATTTGATGAAGAATTGACGAAGTTATGGCGTACCGCCAAAAAAACAACTTTTAGAAATAATATATAGGATACTTTTCAAAACACCTCCCGACTACCATCTACTAATTCAGTCAATGGCTCATTATCTTCAAGAAAAATCAAATTCCAATTGAAACTCATCCAAATTCTCTGGATGAGGTTCAAATTGTAGTTACAGAATTCTTCCGTTCAAAACTGAAAGAGCACTATTGTGAAAAAATCGAAATGGGTAAATTTTGAAAGCTCGATAGTTCGCTTCCTGTTGGTTTTAAAAAAATATATATTTGTGTACAAAAATATTGGATAATGTTAACCTGTTTAAGATTTATTATAACTATTTTTTATCTATGTCGTTCTAATAGGAGATATTTAGCGTATACCAAAAATAAGTTCAAAATTTCAATGGTTGTTGAAACACTGTGGCGAACCCACAAGGCTTTCAAGGGTAGAAAGTTGGATTTTTACTTTCACTTACGTATATATGTAATATATAATAAGGGCAAGTATTGTGATCGAGAAAATTTTTGAATCTGAGATTTCAACGGAAATAGACGTTTTGAGGTACCCTGAGTCGAAATGACCAAGTCCGGAGGAAAGATGTCTCTAGTTTTTTTCTCTGAAGAGGCGAAAATTGGGATAAATTTTAAATACACTTTTTTAATTGTTGAGACTAAAAAAAACTTTTTTCTACAGATATTTAATAAAGTATCTTTTCCTAAGAACATTTTTCATAAGAAATAAGTACCTAAATTTATACCTTTATTCTCAGTTATATATTTCAACACTACATTCACCACCTACGGCATCAACTTACTCATATTCTGCATAGATAACTATTTCAATTAGCTCCGTTTAAAATGCACTTAAAAAAAAATTTAATAGCCCAGCATTGCCAGAAAATAATTTCTATTCATAGTAGAACGGTAAGTGAAAGTTGTGTGTTGCACGCACCAGATTTTTTATATTCACTACATACCTTACAATATAAAAAATAAATTTGAATTACCCAACCTTTTGCAACGTAACATGTCTAATTTGTCTGGGCTACTAGAATATTCTTAAATAAAATCATCAGAATAAGTTTGAGTTGAATCTATAAAACAAAAATTGACTCTTTCTCTCCTTTCTAACTTATATGAAATTCAATATATTCGTTTGTTTTATTTTTATTTATTTTTTAATATTCTATAAGAAAATTTATAATGGGGGTGAGGGGTTTGCGACTTCAGACATGGAGATCCTGAAACCTACCTACACCTCTCACATTCAAATAGTAAATTTAATACCAAGTAATAATAATTCAATAACAATATGGATTTTTAATTAATTTATCATAAATCAGGATGTGATAACCAGAACTTGCTATATTCATATCGATTAAATTATGAGATTACAAAACAAATTTGCACTCATTAAATTGAATCTCTCAGATAAAAAAAACAGTATGATTTGTTGAGGTTTAAGAGTACGGAATGAAATTATTTTTGCTAAGTATTGATTAAATGTTTAAAATTTAAAGATTTGGATTTGCTAAATTGAGTTTGACAGCATGAGGATTGATATAGAAAATTTTATTTTATTGGATAGAAGTTTTAGCTTTTATATATATTACTTTTGCAAAATATGGTAAACTATTCCACCCAATAAACAAGAAAAATCTCAGAGCAACATTTTCATTATTAAATAATTTAAAATAATATTGAATGCACTCCTCTATATATATATCATCTTTTATTTTCTCCGATCAATCTACATCTTAAGATATAGATTATATAATACTTGTACAATGTTTACAATACTATTATTGTGTTCATTTGAACACATTAAGGTACAGATGTAAATCCTTTATAGTAAATATTTATCTGCTCTTTTATTATTATTTTTTTCATTAATTCAATGGTATGAGAACAAAAGTAATTTATTATTCATTTCAAATTTCCTTTAGTATTCCATAGTTTATTGTTTGTAGCAACTGTTTTGCAGTATTGTGACATGTGCTCATATTATTTATTTAATATATCTTATAGTTATGTAAATACTTCTGTTATTACTTATTTTTTAGTTATTTATTTTTTTCTTTTTTTTTATTGTTATATGCATTTTGGCCAGATGTTATGTTAATTTTTATGTACAATATTGATAATCTTAAGGGACTTTGTCCCAGAATAAAGTTGATTCTTATTCTTCTATATTAGAGTGCTACCAATGGGTAGTTTCTCAACATGTGTTTTATTTCATTATATCCATTTACGAATTTACTAGATGTATTTTTTGTATACAGTTGTAAATATCATATAAATAAATAATCTTCTATAATCTGTCAAATAACTTTTTTTATTTCAAAGTAATATTTTTCAATAAAAAAAAAGGTTTCTATTTAATTAAATCACAAGGTAATCGATTGAAAATACTAAAATAAATATATTTAAACAAATGAATAATATAGACATGGGACCAAATTTGTTTCTTGAATTATATAACTTGAAACATGTGTGGACAATTTTGATTCTGCAAAATCATTTGGAAAAACTGTTCACTCTCACCATCAATATAATACAAAGGGAGAAAGGAAACATAACATGAGTTTCTAAACTCAGTGCTGAACTCATTTATGGTATTGGATCTGTTTCTAAACTGGGCAAAAGAATGCCATCAGATAACTCAGAGCTGAGTTCAAGAACTTCTCATCAAACGCCTGTATTGTAATTTCAGTATGAAAACACGTGTATACAGTTTTGCAAATGAAGAGTTGACTTATAAAGAGTTTCCCCTAAGAACATGTTTTCGCTCTTGATTATTCTGGGGAAAACTAGCATCATACAGTTCTCTGATTAGAGTATGATAGATATGATTTTAAAATGAAATCTCTATTGCCATCTTAATTTTTGTAAAAAAATGGATATAGCAAGTTTTGCCAAACTCATTCTCAAATAAATTAATTCAATAATTTTATAAATACTAACCATGAAAATTAAGTGGATAGACTGATCAAATTTGAATGAAATTTATTAAAATATGATTAATATTTTAAATATTAACATTTCTAATAGTAGATAAATTGTTGACTGTAGATCAAAACGCAGCAGTTGGTTGAGAGTAGTCAGAAGTGAAAGTACCCAAAAAAAAATTTCTTAAAATATAAAGTGTATTTTCTTACAAAATTATTTATCTATTCATATTTAACATATTCATAGTTTATTGCAAAAAGTCACTAAGTACACTTTTGGTTAATTTAAACCTCAAGGTACGTAGTTGTTAATTTCGATCATATTTATCAATAGAATAACTCATGAAGAGTATAAAAATCCTTTTATAGGTATAAAATAGTTTTACTAAGTGTACAGTCTCTCGACTATACAGAGCAAAAGGTCATCAAGTTGCTTAATAAAATTGTTGTTCTATAAATAAGGTTAAATTAAAGTAGACTGCCAAAATTCACTATATGGTACTTAATGACTTCTTTCACTGGATTAATTGTTCAGATTGTTAATAAAACTAAATAAATGAGGTAAGTCTATTTCACATTCTGTGTACTTGCAAGGTTATAAAAGTAAGTGTTTTGTTTAACTATGATAGTGTGCAAAAAAGTCACTACGAGCGTCATGGTTTCAGTTTTTTTATTTATGAAATTATTGAAACTGTAGGAGAAAATCTTAAAAAAAAAAATAGTAAAATAAGAAAATTTATATCTAAAAAATTTAACTCCTCAATAGAAAAAAATACAGGTTACGTTCTTATAAAAAAATATAACGACCGACCCGCATTAATGGTATAAATGTTAATGTTGACAAAGGACCAGCAGTGGTTGCTTATTACAAAATAAGTCCCCTTACATCAGTTCATGTTAAATATTCTTTTAACTTCTCTCAAATTTCTCAATTGAAAGACGTATTAAGGGATAGAATAAATAGTTTTTCAGAAACAAATTTCAAAATATATAACATTGTAAGTTTCTACTCGATTAAAAATAAAGTTTTCATTATAATGTGGACAATTTATAATTATGTATGTACTTATATTATTTTTAATTAAAATTAAATATCTGGAATAAATTGGTCAGGTATATATTGTACAATATAGACTTAACATTAATATTTTTAAGTTCCTCTAAATTACTTCATTATTTGTATATGCCAGTCAAAAACAATTTAAGAAAAATTTAAACAAATATATTTAATTATTTTTCGGATAATTATTGAGACCTTTTTGTCTTTGTTTAATGAATTATATTTAAATTTTCTATTATTGATATTAGTATTTTTATTTTTTTATTTCTCTTTCTTCAAGATTTAGGTAAATTGTAATTTATTGTTGTATTAGATTATGTATTGTTATTGTTAGTTGATTGTAATACGGATTTTAATTTTCAATGTTGCATTTTAATTTTTTATAGTGACAATATTTTAATTCAAAAAATTAACATAAGATTTGATAGGATTTCGATGTATTAGTAATATAAATTAAACAAAACAGAGGATTTTTGCACATTTTTAGGTGTAAATTAGACAATTTCACATATTTTGGGTTTTTGTTGTACGATTTTGCTCATTTTTCGAACTTTTACTGCACGAAGATCTGGTCTCTAGTTATGTATATGTTAAATATTTAATCTATTTACACTTAAGTTTATGCCTTCCGGGTCAGAATAATAAAATCAAAATTAACTTCTGATTATTATTTACTTGTATGTTTTAAAAATTATTTATTATATACCAATATATTTTAGGTTCAATTTAAAAACCAATCATAACTACAATAAATAAAATATTCAACATATAAAACTATTTTCAAATAAATATAAATTATTTTACAAAATTTGTTAAAAATATAAGTTGCTTATATTTTATTCTCCCAAAAATATTAGGTAAGTCAATATAATGTAATAAGTTTAATTCAATGTTTGATATGCAACTAAGAGGATTATAGCAATAAATAGGGTGGTTGGTAGGGGGAGGGGGGTTAGGATCTTAAATGTTATTTTATTGTATGATTCCAACAGTCACAAATGAATTTCAAATTTTTTTTTTCAATGTTTTCTATAAATAAATTTTCTTTTATTTTTATTGTATGTTTTTCTTTTCCAAGTATTTTTACACTGCTATCATTAATCTCATGTTTGTGGTTACCCTCTATTATATGAGTACTTAAAGCAGTGCAATTTCTATTGTTTTATAGAGTTTTTGTGTTGATATATATATTTTTTTAATTTTGCATCAATTCTCCTATATATATATATATATATATATATATATATATATATATATATATATATATATATATATATATATATATAATATATATATATATACTGTAATATTTTCTCTCTCTCTCTGTCTGTGTTATTGTCGTTTCTCATTGAAAATCTGTAATCTGTACTTTTAACTTTTAATCTCTCTGTTAGTCAAATAAGCCGGTCTTTGTGTATCTTTTACCCTTATAAAAATTTGGTGTATAAGTTTAGATAGGGTGAGAAGGAGAAGGTATATTAGGTAAGACCGCCAAGAATGATAGGGGGACAACCCCTACACATCCTGGACTCAGCAACCTGAGGAGGCAATCCCCAGACGTTGCAAGGATAGGTTAGGTAAGACCGCCAAGAATGATAGGAGGACAACCCCTACACATCCAGGGCTCAGCAACCTGAGGAGGCAATCCCCAGACGTTGCAAGGATAGGTTAGATAAGACCGCCAAGAATGATAGGGTGACAACCCCTACACATTCAGGGCTCAGCAACCCGAGGAGGCAATCCCCAGACGTTGCAAGGATAGGTTAGGTAAGACCGCCAAGAATGATAGGGGGACAACCCCTACACATCCAGGGCTCAGCAACCCGAGGAGGCAATCCCCAGACGTTGCAAGGATAGGTTAGGTAAGACCGCCAAGAATGATAGGGGGACAACCCCTACACATCCAGGGCTCAGCAACCCGAGGAGGCAATCCCCAGACGTTGCAAGGATAGGTTAGGTAAGACCGCCAAGAATGATAGGGGGACAACCCCTACACATCCAGGGCTCAGCAACCCGAGGAGGCAATCCCCAGACGTTGCAAGGATAGGTTAGGTAAGACCGCCAAGAATGATAGGGGGACAACCCCTACACATCCAGGGCTCAGCAACCCGGGGAGGCAATCCCCAGACGTTGCAAGGATAGGTTAGGTAAGACCGCCAAGAATGATAGGGGGACAACCCCTACACATTCAGGGCTCAGCAACCCGAGGAGGCAATCCCCAGACGTTGCAAGGATAGGTTAGGTAAGACCGCCAAGAATGATAGGGGGACAACCCCTACACATCCAGGGCTCAGCAACCCGAGGAGGCAATCCCCAGATATTGCAAGGACAGGTGATCTCACGCTCCCAGGGACAACCTGGAAGACGCATTGGGGACTGCAGGAAGACGTGGGACAACCACGTTAATCCTACAAAAGGAGTGAGGAGGTAGGTTAGGAGAGAGCTGAAGGTTAGAGAAAGGAGGATAGATAAGGTAAAAACAAAAAATAACACAACGGTCTGGTATCAAACTGTCAGACAGAGAGATCCCAGGAGCCTTTGTGGTGGAAGAGGTAGTGATTTATGAGTCTTTCGGTTGGTAGAATGACTAACTCCAATTTCAACATTCTTTATTCAAAAAATTATTTTATTGATGTTTCTAGTGGCAAAATTTATACCAATATTTATTTTTATAATTCACAGTTCTATATTTCAAAACTGCAATCACCTACTCTGGAATCAACTTACTCACTGTCTGTATAGATAACTTTTTCAACTAGAAATTTCACTAAAATGACATTACTCAAAAATGTTGAAATTGGACTGAAGTTGTGTGGTTTATAATTTTTGTAATTATAATGGTCGTAATGATTTGTTATCTGTAAGCTTTAAGCTTTAGCTCTGTTTAAAATGCACTTCAAACATTTTATAATAGTCCACCATTGCCAGAAAATAATTTCTATTCCATGTAGAGTGGTAAGTGAAAGTTGTGTGTTGCGTGCACCAGATTTTTCAATTATTTTCTAGTGTTTCTCAATGATTTTTAAAGATGATTACAGAGATGTATTTTGAAACATATTTACAACATCGAAGGATACTAATTTATAATCAGGTGGTATTATAGTATGATATAATAATGCAAAATATATTAGATGATAACACTAAATATAAGAAACTAAATCGAAAGTTTTAAATAAGCCCCATTTAGAATGGCCATATTTATATTTGAATATTTATATATTTATATTTATATATAATATTGGCCATATTATATTTGAATCATATTTACAACATCAAAGGATACTAATTTATAATCAGGTGGTATTATAGTATGATACACTAATGCAAAATATATTAGATGATAACACTAAATATAAGAAACTAAATCGAAAGTTTTAAATAAGCCCTGTTTAGAATGGCCACCAAAATTAAATGGGAGGGCACAAAGGTATATCCATAAAATTTTTGAGCAAAATCACACTTTGTCAGCCACAAATAGAAGAATAATAATAGAATTTGTAAGCCAATAATAGAAGATGTTTACTTCAAATTCCACCTTCTGTTAGAAATATAATTCATATATAATATTATTATGGCAGGTTCCAAAGGAAAAAACCTTTTATAACAGAGGTGAACCACAAAAGAAGACCTGAGTTGCCAAAACTTAAGTTAATAAAGACTTCAAATTCTAGAAAAATGTTATTTCTTCAGATGAAAGTAAGTTTAACATATTCCATTCTAATGGCCACAAGTTCGTTAGGAGAAAACTTGAAACTGAGTTTCAAACTGACATGGGAGGCCTCCTGTAAAACACCGAGGTAGAAGTGTCCAGGTTTGGGAAGCTAAGTCATGGAAATGTGTTGGAAACTTAACCTTTATTGACTATACTATGAATGCCAACCAAAATGTCGACATTTTGCAATATAATTTAACAAGTAGAGCCGAAAATGTGAGGATCGAAGATGCATTTATCTTCCAGCAAGAAAATGACACCAGGCACACAGCAAATGAATGCTGAAATGGAAAACACCACCACAGTCTCCGGACATAAATGCCATGGAACATTTATGTATCTGTTGGATTTTAATGTAAGAAAAAAAAAATTCTCCAAAAAACTATTTAAAAGAAACTTTTCAGAAAAATAGCGTAAAATGGGCTAGACCTAACTCAAAATCTTGTTTTGATGTTTGATGCCAAGAAGACTCCACGGTGCTATAAGTACCAATGGTATGATAACAAAACAAATAACCCTCAAATGAAAGTGTGCCAATACTTCTTTGACCATGTTGAAGTGATTTTCATGCAATGACCTTTTAAATTAAGTAAATTAAAATTGTTTTTCCCCAATTATGTAGTTTTTTAAATATTTTATTAAATAAAAATGTTTTAACCAATCAATTTAGGATTTTTTCCACAATGAATCATGAAAAAAGGCAGGTGAGCCTATACTTTTTTAAACCACTGTATATCTAATGATAGCCTAAAAAACAAATTCTAGAAAGTGAAAACGGAATACTCCAGAACAATTAGGTAAAAATAAAAAAATAATGCAATTACATATTAAAAATTTCTTTAATAAAGTAATCAAAGCACACATAACAATATATTAAATTCTCATATATTCTACCAAAATGAACTACAATCATAACAAAACAGATAATTTTAACTATTTCATCTTCCAGTACCATCCCCAAATTGCAGATTGCTTTAGTAAATTAAAAAATAAAAAACAAATAATTGCTTGGAAATACCATACCATTTCAGTAGAATAAATGACAAGAGTTCAAATAATGGATACCAAAAAGAACATTTATCAACTGAAATGTTCATGTGAAAATATATATATAGGAGAATAGATGGAAAATTAACAAAAAAATAATATATCAACACAAAAACTATAAAAAAATAGAAATTGCACTGCTTTAAGTACTCATAAAATAGAGGGTAACCATAAACATGAGGTTAATTTAACCAGTGTAAAAATACTTGGAAAAGAAAAACATACAATAAAAATAAAAGAAAATTCATTTATAAAAAAACATATAGAACAAACATTGAATAAAAATGAAGATTTGAAATTCATTCACGACTATTGGTATCATACCTTAAAATAATCTTCAAGATCCTTACTCCCCCTCCCCCCAACCAACCAACCTATTTATTGCCATAATCCTTTTAATTGCATATCAAACATTGAACCAAACTTATTACATTATATTGACTTACCCAATATTTTTGGAAGAATAAAATATAAGTAACAAATTTTGTAAAATAATTTACATTTATTTGAAAATTGTTTCATGTTATATATTTTATTTATTGTAGTAATGACTGGTTTTTACATTAAACCTAGAACATATTGATATATGATTTTTTTTTAGATTGCTGAGGAGGGGGACACTGATCGCTGAAACGTACAAATTTTAGAAGTTAATTTTTATTTTTATTATTCTGACCTAGGAGGTATAATCTTAAGTGTAAATAGGTATTATGATATAAAGGTCAAACATTTTAAATACTGTTAAATATTTTAATTAATTGTCGGAAATAGAACACATATTTATAATTGAAAAAAATAAAATATCAAAAACTTCAAATTCGATTAACTGAAATTAATGACTTTTTGCAATAACCTGACGATATGTGAGGACTTGATGATTGAGCATGTTAAAGTCCAATATTCTTGATTGTCGCCAGTTGAATCCTGGCATGGTCATGCTGAAATTTATTTCAGGACAAACTCACAGAATGAATCAATAAAAAAAAAAACAATTTATTTTTCAATCTATTGTTATCACTTCATTCTTTTTACTGAATTTCATTCTCTTAATCTTTTATATTCTTTTCTTACTATTATTCATCTTTCTAACTCCTATATCAAAACATTTTTTGTTTCAAAATATAAAAATAATAGGCATTGATGGCCAACAGATTATTTAAAGTAAAAGCCTTGATCTCCAAATAACTAAGTAACTAATACATATTTCTTGGTAATATGTTATCTTTCTCTTTGTATTGGTAGTTGTTATCATGCATTTGCACAAAAAAAAAAATTGTGAGTACTCTCACTTTTTACTGAACCTCCAAGCAACTTCTACTAATTAAAATTATTATTATTATTATTTATTAAAATAATAAATAGGCATCTAATGATCTGTGAGAGGTCATTGTAAACATAAAAATAAATAACATGTGACTACTGCATGCATCAAGTTTACTAAATAATACAAAGCATGCATTTTCCAATGTGGGCATAAACAATAGACCAACTCAAACATAATTAAGTTTTGTTTTACTTGAATTATCCAAATATTGTGGATTCTAGATTACTTATCTATACTAGGCCTGGCTTGAGGCCATTTTAAATATTTTAGCTAACTTAATATGTTTGAGTTAAGACCATAAAGCATATTAAGATTTCCACCTACCTGGCAGGTTCAACACCCAGCAGGCCTCTGCGTGAGTGCTAAGCCCTGTAAAGAAAAAAATAATTATGATAAAACTATTACAATGAACTATCTACAATTTATAATTGGTAAATGGTTGACTGTCGTGGATAATGAAGAGAAGAATAGTTGGGGTGGTCAGTCAAAAAAGAAGGCAAAAATAAATGATAATATTTATTTTTACATATGCCGACGTTTCGACCTGAAGTTCAGGCCTTCATCAGGGCAAAGAAAAAACCAGATAACAAGGTATGAGAAACATAAGTAGTGATGGTAAAAAAATAAATAAATAAATATAAAGTAAAATGAAATTGTTAGAATAATGACTAAGAACTAAGAGATAAATAATAATAACCGTTACAAAGTGTGGAATGATGAAGTAGGCATAATCAAAAAGGGTGACATAAGTGTTACAATGGGAATCTTAGAATAAAATGTAAAACATAAAAAAGAAATATGAAGTTATATAAGAAATGAAAATAAACAGTAAAATTAAGACATTGAGAATGGAGTAGTTAGATAGAAAATTGAGATATTGTAAAGTCTATCAAGATGTACAGACAATGTATAATATAATAAAGAGTTAAAAACAGAGAAAAGGAATGAAAGGAAGAAGGGAAGAAATTGAGAAAGCTGAAATAAGAAAGAAATAAAAGAAGTACTACCTGTCTCCTTAAGTGTCACAGGGAGAATAAAAGTCGTTGCAAGGGAGGGGGAGAGAGAAGAGATGTGTAGGTGAAGAGAAGAATAGTTGGGGTGGTCAGTCAAAAAAGAAGACAAAAATAAATGATCATATTTATTTTTACATATGCCGATTTTTACATATGCCTACACATCTCTTCTCTCTCCCCCTCCCTTGCAACGACTTTTATTCTCCCTGCAACACTTAAGGAGACAGGTAGCACTTCTTTTATTTATTTCTTATTTCAGCTTTCTCAATTTCTTCCCTCCTTCCTTTCATTCCTTTTCTCTGTTTTTAACTCTTTATTATATTATACATTGTCTGTACATCTTGATAGACTTTACAATATCTCAATTTTCTATCTAACTACTCCATTCTCAATGTCTTAATTTTACTATTTATTTTCATTTCTTATATAACTTCATACTTCTTTTTTATGTTTTACATTTTATTCTAAGATTCCCATTGTAGCACTTATGCAACCCTTTTTGATAATGCCTACTTCATCATTCCACACTTTGTAACAGTTACTATTATTTATCTCTTAGTTCTTAGTCATTATTCTAACAATTTCATTTTACTTTATATTTATTTATTTTATTTTATTTATTTATTTGTTTATTTATTTATTTTTTTACCATCACTACTTATGTTTCTCATATCTTGTTATCTGATTATTTTCTTAGCCCTGATGAAGGCCTGAACTTCAGGTCGAAACGTCGGCATATATAAAAATAAATATTATCATTTATTTTTGCCTTCTTTTTTGACTGACCATCCCAACTATTCTTCTCTTCATTATCTAAAATTTAAATTGTTTAGAAATACAATCAAAAACATATCAATCAGATTTTTGTATTTACAATTACAAAGGCAATCTATTATTTCTCTATGTATATATAGTTTTTCCAGTTCCAATAACCCATTATGAAGAAAATATAAATAATTTACTTCTTAGTTAAGAAAAAATAATATATTACTTGCAACTCTTTTAAAAAATGCTTAATAAATTCTAGTAGTGGTAATTTAAAACTTACAGACTTACTTGCAAGAGATAAACCCACACCAGGATGTACTAACAAACAAATAATTAAAAAGCGTAAACTCAATGCTTCAAATTAAAAAAAAAAATAATTTTAGATTTAACAATTTGAAAAAACACATTTGTGCCAAGGCATACATAAAAAAAAAAATGTTAATTTGATAATAACATATTATCTGCCTGCTATTGAATGAAATATACAAAACATTTCATTAAAGAAAGTATGTTTTAATTTAGGATTTTTAGGTGAAGAAAGATTTATTTTAAATTCATAAGGCTGAATATCAGACTCTACAGAGACTATCAATAGTAAAAATCCTGTTGTCAAACGATATAATAGAGTCTAATACTTTACCTGTACCACTAACAACCCATGAAGGGTCTTGGATTCAGTACAATGTGAGTAAATACTGTTACTAGGCCAACGGTTGTGCAGGGAGGTGATTAGACCGAAATCAAGCTCAGTCGTTTTCCACCTTAATTAATTATTTAATTAAGAGTACCCACTATATAGAGGCTGGGTGTGTTCCAGGAGGGTCTCCTGGCCCCAGGGTCGATCCACAGCTGATGAAAAATTACTAGTCATCAGCCAAATTCAAATCAGCCAAAAGGACCTTGAGCTCAGGAAAATATGGAAGTAGGCGAAATGTTGTTTGACTGTTTGGACTTTGAAAGGCATTTAGGTCCTTTTTACTTTCACTTACTTAAATATTTAAGATATAGTAATTGTAAGTATTGCGATACTGAAAATTTTCGAATCTGAGTTTTCAATGGAAATACATGTTTTCAGGTTCCCTAAGACCAAATAACCAAGTCCCACAAAATGGTAAGAGTGTGTGAACAGCTTAGCTCAAAAACGAAAAGTCGTACAAAACCGATATTGTTTATTTAAGGTTTTTATATGCCCGGGATTTAAAAACAACGTTTTTGTCAAAATAAGTATACCGGAAGTGGCCCTTTATATCATCAGTTTTATTCATTTTTCTCAAAAATTGCTCGAATGATTTTGATAAGTTTATTTTAAATAATTAACTGTCTCTCATTGATAGAAATTATGAAAAAATGCTAAATATAACTTTTGATAGAATTTGATAATTGAATAAAGGAGACAAAAAGAATAATGCTTATTTAGCTTGAAAATTAATCAGTAAATAATAATCAGAAGGTATAAGTATAATATATCGTTCGAAAGTGGAGAACTGTAATATATATATATATATATCTAATATAGAAGATAATGGAGAGTGATGAAAAAAATAATAATAATAATTTCTAAAGACGAATATTATTTAACGGAAATAACACGTTTCTAAGGAAATTAAATGAATTGTAATAACTAAATATAAAATTAAAAATTGTTTTTAAGTTTAATAAAAGTATTTAAATACCACCTATTCAAGGCAATGACATTGTTTTGGACAGGGATATCATTCAGCCTTTATGCACATTTATAGAAAAAAGCAAACTAGAATTCCAAAATAATTTACATCAATACCTTCAACGCTCAAATTGACAATATTACAACATGGCCAATTTAACAATATAACAATACATGTATAACAGGATAGGACTGCAATGGAAGTCTTGGACCAACAAATAAAAAAATTACACAAAAGTTTCAAAATCATCCTCAGAGAAATATAACAAAATAAATGTTCAAGGAACTTTTTTGTGATAAAGTTCTAGATATTTGGTGAACGTTTAACTTCTTAAAAAAAAAGTTACATTGAATAAGAAATAAATAGTGATTGGATTTAGGATTATAATTATAATGTATCTTAAATATATTAATTGATTCTAATTTGTTGTTTGTGTTTTGTAGCTAAGAATAATAGTCATCTTAAAGTTTTTAAAAATAATAGCCCTGTAAAACTTTTACTTAAAAAGTAACAAGAGAAAACGTTCTAGTCCTGAAATTACATGAGAATAAAGATTCCAGTCGTACCAAAACCGATTAAAAATAAAAGTTAAAATTTCATTTGAAGCTCTGGTATAGATGGATTGATATGTTGGAGATTAAGACAGAAATCTAATGGAAGTATTTAACAAAAATAAACAATGACAAATAGTATTCTTATACAATAGTTCATAACATTAATACATAATGATAATGCAGCTATAATTATTTGATTTTAACTACAACTGACAACCATCAGACAAATATCACTGACTTGAAAATGGGTAAAAGAGCTTGAAGCATGGTCATATGATGATTTGTTAATAAAAATTAGATAAATTATTTTTTAGAAAGGGTTTAAATAGTTCCCTGCAAAAAAAAAAAAATTAAAATTGATACACCCTTTTGAAAATAATGATAGGTAATTTATGAGAAATTAATAAAGTAAAAAAAAAATAATTCGGTTAGTAAATTTAAAAAAAAATACAAAAAAATTTGGAAATATATGAAAAAGACAATTATGCAACAACTGCCATGAAGGTATGTCTACACAGACACAAAAAGGTAAGGCCAATGATTTACCATAATAGTCATATTACACATGTATTCAGAGTTTTCAAAAAGTTACATTCGTGAGAAAAGATAAAAACAATCAGGTTCTTTTAAAAGGAAGTTGAAGAAAGCGATGAAACGCAAATATTTAACAGAACTGAACAAACCAATTTAGAAATAATAAATATTTATAGCATAATAGATACAAAATTATACTATTATAATAAAACTCTTGATAGCTCTTCAATAATAATTTTGAAAAACAGTTTTAATATATAAATGCAATTATGAAATATGTCTACTTAAACACAGGAAATGAAATTCTCTACTACAGAGAAAAATATTTTACTATGATAAGTGGGGAAAAGCACAATAAAATGTAAAATAAAGAATCAATGCAATATTACAACAAAATAGAAACAAGTATTAATGGATTCAAGAGGGCTATTGTCAAAAGCGCCCCCCCCCTCTCCCTCCACCAATAGGAAAGCAGTAATTTTTTTCATTGGTCAATATTTATTTTTATAAGTGATCCAATCCAAATACTTATATGATCATAATATCTTCTCTTTTTAAATTGTAACGCACATACTTCAGCTACAAAATATAAGTAAAAAATAAGAAATTTTTAGAATATTCAATATATTAGAAAACGTCAAGAAAAAATATAAACATTTTATCATTAAAAGCACTATTGTTCCTGTAATAATCATTATTAGACAAAGAAAAAGGTTAGCTAAAAAAAATGTTTTTATTTTATTTTTAGTGAACAATAATTAAATGTGTCTAATGTTGTTTGAGTCCATACATAGCAAATAATTATTTAATTATATACTAAGAATTTTTTTGTTTCGTAAATTCCGATATTTTAGGAGATTAAAATAAAAAAAAAAATCTGGTGTGATCAATACACAACTTTCACTTACCGCTCTACTTTGAATAAAAATTACTTTCTGGCAATGTTGGGCTATTATAAAATTTTATACTTTTAAAAGAGTTATAGCGTAAACCTTACAGATAAGAAATCATTAAGAACATTAAAATTAAAGAAACTCTATTTATATTTATATCGATACTTATAAGTTTATATCGATAATTATAAGTTTATATAATTAAACTCTACTCTATTTATATCGATGATAAGGAATGAAAATCTAGTTACTCCATCTGCTTTATAAAACCACACAACTTAAATCTCTGAGTCTTTCAGTTGACAGAATGACTAACTCCAATTTCAACATTTTAGTGATATTTCTAGTCTGAAAAGATTATATCTATATAGACAGTGAGTAAGTTTATTCCAGAGTAGGTGATTGCAGAGTTGAAATATAGAAGTGTGAATAAAGTTATAAATTTTGCCTCTAGAAATATCACTAAAATTAATAATAAAGAATGTTGAAATTGGAGTTAGTCATTCTGTCAACCAAAAGGCTCATATATGCCAAGAGAGATTTATCTGAAATTATGAGATTTTCATTGCCTGCCAGGGATTGGTCAAAAGTTGCAACACTAATTGTAGTATCCACAAGTGAATAACGTTGGGATTTTTCACAAAGGGAAAATTCATCAAATTATTCAATAAATTAATTTTCTAAAAGGTTACTTCATGATTTTTTTGGAATAAATGGCCAATAGGTAACTAATTATGTAAATATAATATAATATCTCGAGTTATTAAATTACAGTAAATATATTTAAGGTTATAAACATATCCATGAAATATTTTTATGTTTCACTTCTTCTTTCACAAGTACAATGCAATAGTATTTTAAACAATGGCATCGTCTTGATGGATTTTAAATACTGTTTTTTTTTCAAGCTTATAAAAAAATTTAAAAGTTTACATTTAGTAAGAAAATTTCATTTAATTTCCTTGGAAATATGTGATTTACATCAAATAATGTTAGTTTTCTGCAATTATTATTTATATGTTTTTCATTATTCTCCCTTATCTTCTACAACTTTATTCATTTGATATTATTTTTTCTAAAATTCTCCGCTTTCCAATGATATATTATAGGTATACCTTTTGACTGTTATTCCCGGAGATTCATTTTCAAACCTGGATAAGCATTTTTCTTTTTTTTCTCCAGTTTCCAGTTATCATAATTTACAAACTTCATATTTAGTCATTTTTTTATTTACTATCAATAAAAGAGATTTAATTTTTTTAAATGGGTATCTAAGCCCTGTAAAGTGATATTAAAGACCACTTAATTATATAATGATACACCAAGTTTAATCAAAATCGTTAGATCCATTTTTGAGAAAATTGTAAAAATGTGTTTCACAGTTAATATAAAGTGGTACTTCTGGTTAGCCGATTTCAAGGAAAAAGTAGCTGTCACATCTAAGGCATATATCTATCTTAAATACGTAATATCAGTTTCGTACAACTTTTCGTTTTCTAGCTAGACTGTTAATACACACACACACACTGGCACACAGACCATTTTGTGGGACTTGGTTATTTGGACCCATGAAACCTCAAAATGAGTATTTCTATTGAAAACTCAGATTCTAAAATCTTCACGATCGCAATACTTTCCTTTAATATATATTACATATATAGGTGAGTGAAAGTAACAATCTGTTGCACACATCACACTGCTTTCACTTACTTACTATACTTTAAAGAGAGATTATATTCTGGCAATGTTGGGCTATTATAAAATTGTTGAAGTTCATTTTTTAAGGAACTAAAGCTTAAACCTTACAGTTAAGAACTCATTAATACCATTAAAATAACACAAGACCCTATTTATTATATTGATGGTAGCCAATAAAAACCCAATAACTTTTCTGTTTTTGTAAAAGACATACATAAATCTAGTTTCTGAGACATATATACCTAGAGAGATTTGAAAGTAAATTTGCATATTTAACCAACAAACAATTATGAATTGTACTATTAGCCATTTAACTCTTATTTTCCCATTGTAAAGTTTACTAAAATGGAATTATGAGATCTTCATTGCTTACTATCAATAGGTGAAAAGTTGTCACACTAATTGTAAGTGGATAATGTTATGATTTCGAAAAGGGAAGGTTCATCAAATTATTGACTAATTTAAAAATAAATAAGTATATTTATTTTTATTTTTGTAGACATTTCGGCGCAAAGTTCAGGCCTTCATCAGGGCTGGTCAAACGAAAGGATTCCGCAAGACTAAGACCATTCAGAATCCTTTCCCAACACGGAATCCTCTCCGCAAGATCTTTTGTTTGACTGACCCTAATGAAGGCCTGAACTTTGGGGTGTATAATAATAAAAATAGATATACTTATTTATTTTTATAATTTTTTTTTTTTTAATGATCATCCCAACCATCCTTATTCAATTATTCTCTACAGTCAACTATCAGTCCACAATTATTGACTAATTTAATTTTTTTAAATGTTACATGATAAACCTTTGGAATAAATCGATGATAGATACCTAATTATTTAAAAATATTATTAGATCTAGAGTTATTAAACTGCAGTAAATGTATTTAAAGTTATAAACATATGTTTTAAAAATCCAAGAATTATTTTTATATTTTACTTCTTATTTCACACAATTACAATGAAATAGTTTTTTAAAAGATGCCATTGTCTTCATTCATTGGATTTTATATACATTTTCTTTTTCAAATTTGAACAAAATTTTAAAAGTTTACATTCTGTTAGGAAATATCATTTAATTTTCTTGGAAACGTCTGGTTTCCGTTAAATAATTTTAGTTTTCAAACATGATTATTTATAAATTTTTTACCACTCTCTATTACCTTCTATGACTTTCTATATTAGATAATTGTTTTCTTCTAAAATTTTCAGCTTTTCAACAATATATTGTATTATACGGAAACCTTTTGACTATTATTTCCGGCCTAATCAAATATTTTTCCTTTTTTTCTCCTTTATTCAATTACCAAATTCTTTCAAAGGTTATTTTTAACAATGAGAGATAGCTAATTACTTAAAATAAATCAAATCAAAGGTACTTTTGTGGAAGAAATTTCTAGCATTTGGTATTTAAGCCCTGTTAATAGATAAGATCCAGATTGGATTAAAGATCTTTCAATTTTTCATAGATATACAAAGTTTAATCAAAATAACTGGAGCCGTTTAGGGGGACATTTTAAAAATGTGCAAAATCATTGATATAAGGTGGCACTTAACAGTTAGCTGTTTTTAACAAAAAAGTTGCTGTCACATGATAGCCTCATACTTACCTTAAATACGGAATTTTAGTTCCGTACAACTTTTCATTTTTGAGCTAGACTGTTCATATACACAGACACACAGACCATTTTTTGTGATTCAGTTATTTGGACTCAGCAGACTTCAAAACGGATATTTCCATTGAAAACCCAGGTTCAAAAATTTTTACAATCACAATATTTGCCCTTTCTATATATAGCAAACATAGGTAAGTGAAAGTAAAAATTACAAATTAGTATTAAATAAGCTTATTAACCTTTCAATAGCAAATAGAATAAAGAAACTCATAATAAAAAGTGAAATATTGTAAAAGTAAATGTATCTATTGCTATGTCTAATAAATATTAATCAATAGTTTAAATTAGTACCTGTTATCCAGTAGGTGTCCACATTCCATAGCTGTAAACAAAACAAACAATTCATTACTCAAAAGTTTATAGAATCTATTTTTCAAATAATCTACTATTTATAATTAATGTTTTAATTTTAATTTCTATATTTAAAATAAAATAATGTATGCAAAAAATAGTTTAAATGAATTCAAAAACATACTTTATTTATTTATAGGTTTGCTTTATGTCTTTAACTTAACTTCACAATACTTGAAAATTAAAATATTTGAAATTAGATAACAGAAAGGTGAAAAAAAACAAATTTTTTTTTTAAAATATGGAAAAATAAATAATGTGGCATGTAACTTACCCATGATTTCTCAGAGATATCTGATGCTTCTTTCTTGAAGTTCACTATCCGCCAAGGTCTTTAAACCCAGCAAATTTCGAATCGAAAAACCGAACATCCACGGCGGTAATTAGGAAAATTCACTTTAACACTGACTATAATTCTAAATATCACAAATCAACTCACTTAGCGACACACCCGAACCGCACTGCACCAAAGTAATAGAAACTAAGCAATAAAGATTTATCTAAAAAAAAATCAAGCCACTGCTCTGCACCTATACAATAAAAAGCACGATATGTTAATAAAAAACATGTCAATATTAATAATAATTAAAGCAAGATAATTGTGAAACTTTCTTTTATGATGAGTATAAAATAATATTTATATTAATTTATAAACAACTCTACATAGAGAATTATAATGACTTGATGATATATGAAATAAAAAAAAATTATTAATTATGTTTTTTAATATGACTAATGTTTTGACTTTTAAAAGAAAATGAATTTTTGAAAATGGCTTTTCGAGCCAAAATGTTGAAAAATAATAATTTTTTAAATATTGTAATAATGTTTTAAAAATGTAATAAACGACTGTGAGATTAAAAATGGTTTTATATAAAAATAATCACATACAAATTAAATATAATAATTATTAAAAGAAACTAATTGTAAGAAATAAAAAAGTATTACCATTTTATTTTTATAAAATAAATAATTTTTAGTAAAAATTGTTTTAATTTTTTTATTGATGATATTTACAACTGTATTACAAATAAAAATACATTCAGTAAATGTGAACAAAAGAATATAATAATATGAAACCTCTAGTTGAGAAACTACCCACTGGTAGCACTCTAAAAATGTATTTACAAAAGGAGGTCTCGAGGCCATCTTCTTTTCAGACGCCTCGGATGGTTGTCAGAGATCGAAGAAGAAGCAAGGCTAGAACGAGAGGGTTTGGTTGGTAAATTAAAAATTTATATTATTTGTAGCCATATGTTATGATACGCAGGCACAATCATACAAAATCTACTAAATACAATATATTAAAAAGAGAAATATCTATCAAAATATTAAAAAGAAACATTTTTCTAAATTGTTTAAGACAATTACTCTTATTTCCAAAGTGAATTCTAATAAATTGTTGTGTAAATTGAGATAAGTGTCAATTTTCATATAAAAACACTCAATAAATACAATTGTGCAATCATTTTTGTTCAAAATAAAACCCTAACCACCCCAAATCTTGCCCCATTCGATTATTACTTCTTTCTTTCATTAAAAATTCTGTCAGTGATTATCATAAAAAATCTGAAAGTGGAATAAAAATGCATCTGGATTTGAGAATATTTTGCTAGTAAGTTTCAACAATTTTAAAAAAAGGGTATAAGAGGCTTTCTGAGAGATGGAAGATGGAAATACAGAATAACTGTTATATATAACACAGTAAATCAACCTTAAATTAAAGAAATAAATAAAAAGGAAGGAACATATGTTACATCTTAATACAAAAACTAAAAAAATGTACTATAAATATAATTATATGATGCTATTTTATTTTTTTATTTAAATTCCAACTATCATTTTACAGTTATTCAATAAACTTTATTAATCTATAATAATCTCCTAACCGAAATTAACTTAATTTTTTTCAGAAGATAAAATAATATTTTGTGAAATTTGATTATATTCAATTAGCTTATTAGCTTATAAATATAGTCAAAAATACCATATGAGAATACTGTATAATCAACTAACAGACTAATTATTTTAGTTCTAATCTCAGAATTGTAAATCCTGAAATTTCATAACTCAGTTATAAATCATCCCGAATAAGAATTTTTGTTATTAAGAAAGATTTTTACATATCAATTGATATTTAAAAGTTTATATAACATAATTTTGTCCATATTGTAATAAAAATTCTGGACTTTTTTTTTCAATTCAAAAAATTCATTTCATTAGTACAAAATATGTTAATTTATCAAACAGTTCAATAAAAACAATCACTTCTTACCAGCAAGATTGTAATCCTAAGTATATTTATTAAAATTAAAAACTAAAATAATAAAAAAAATCAATTTAAAACTATAATTAGGTGCAATGCAGTGGCTTTCTTCTGATGCTATAAAAAAAATGGTGGCTTGAACAAAATTTGGCTCCAAACTGGAAGAACTCTACTATTACAATATAATAAAATAATCTCTAATTAAATGGATTATCTTAAATAAAATATTAATAAAATATTTATTATTAATAATAACTTAGATTTTACATTATTTTCATGTCAAAAAATTATACTATTTCATTAACAGAAGAAAATGATTTTTGGTACCAACCTAGGACAACTGAATCATATACAGGCAATTTATTTTCAAACTGATTTGTACAAAACATTAAATTAATTAATCTTTATAAAATGATTAATATTTAAATCTAATAATTAATTAATATACACTTTTTCAAAATGATCAGGATTATTACTAATTCTGTTATATTTATTATTATTCTATGAAACATGAAATTACTGTAAATAAATTAATTTTCAATTAGATATTATGAAAAAAAATAATTCTGTATAAAGATTAAAAAAACAACAACGAAGTTTTAGAATATTTTTAATTATTTAATAATTATGCAATTATTAGAGTTTTCAATCTGGATTTAAACATTCCACTAACTAAAGGAAACACGATTATCTAACTTAACTAACAGCGATATTACTGCTAAATCAAACTATTTATTTTATTTCTCTTGATACTGAGAGCGAATAGAAAATATCAAAAATAAATAAAAATACTAGCGTAGTGAAATAACCATTTATATATTTATTTGTCCGTAGTTGATGAAGTGTGAACTCATAAATCTTTCCAATATAGTGGTCATAACACTTGTTAAAAACCAGGCTCAAAAAAGACCTGGGGTAAAGGTACCTATTATTGACACTTATCAATTATTAGGTTCATGTAGGATTTTGAACTTGGCGCCATTTCAAAAGCTGATTATTGTCTTTTAAAGGGCGCAAAGTTTGAAATCCTACATAAACTCAAACGCTCATTTTATCAAATTTAAGTTACTTGTGTCGATAATAAGTGCCTTTACCCTACCTATTAGCTTATTATGTTAAAAGTATAAATATTAAAAAAACAATAATTATTATGAATCTTTATTAAAATATGATCCCGTTATAATACTGGATAAAAATAATAAAAACGATAAATATATGTATCTTTATTTAAATGTTATATCATTCAATTCTATCAGGCGTTAATTGCATCTCCTTCCGAAACTAGGGCAGGATAATCTTCCTCCACGCCACTAGCGGATCCAGGATTTATTTTTTGGGGGGGGCTTCAGCCCGAAAGATTTTTTTTTTTCATAAAAATAACGATAATTACTTTGGAAAAAAGGAAAGAAACTAACTACCTATATGAAATGGTGTTTAAGTTATTCCTAAAGCCCTTTTAAATGTAATTACACGAATAATAATACTTTAAGAGATACTTTTTTAATATTTTTTTTCGATAAAACATGGTTATATTTTACCATTTTGGGGGGGGGGGGCTTCAGCCCGAAAGCTCCCCCCCCCCGTAGATCCGCCCGTGCTCCACGCTATAATACAATTAACGCTCGTCTTAAGCCTCATCCAGTCTGCAATACCCAATTCAATACGAAACATTTATCATTCATCCTATAAGTCTGGACATATCCTAGGGGCGAAAATCACAATCTGGCAACATCACAAATTTCTATTGACGATGTAGGGTCCAGATAGGGATGTGACGATCCAGGAAAAATCTGTCACTGCTCCAAGTGTTCCAGTGACAGCCTCGGAGCAGTGACAAATTACCGGTCCAGTGACAGTGGCAAAAGTCTTCTTATCATTCCCTGACTTGATTTATGAGTATATTAATATGTTGTATCGACAGCCACACTGCAAAAGTTTGTAAGGACAAGAACTAAAAATTTTCAGGAGACGAAAAAATTGTAATTTTCGGTTTATGAGCATTATATTTTCGGTTCAATTTTGTTTGCAGCTTTAAGACAAAGATGTAATGCTCTATGTAATATTTTTATATAATCTTATATACAAATAATCTTTCAGAGAAGTGAATTTTCACCTGGGATATGCCAACCTGAGATCGGTGAGCCTCTCAATACTTACATTTGCTGATGACGTTGTAATTCTTTCGGATAGTGACAGGAATCTTCAGTACAACATTAATAAAATAAAAGAAGAATTTCAGAAGATTAATATGATTATCAACCCTGTAAAAACGAAAGTAATGAGGGTTGGGAAGAAGCCTAGGAGAAATATGCGCGTCATCAGGGTCGAAGACAAATTCCTCGAGCAGGCAGAAAACTTCAAATACTTGGGTGCACACCTTAATGAAATGAATACATCGATTCAGATGTGACTGAGCGAATCGCTGCTGCGAGCAGGATGTTTGAAGCAGTTAAGAAAGGTTTTATAAACAGGCGTGAGGTGGATAAGAAAACAAAAGTAGCTGTTTTCAGATCGACATTTCTTCTCATTTTAACGTACTCTTCAGAATCATGGACGCTGACAAAGAAACACCAATCAAGGACACAAGCATCAGAAATGCGATTCCTCCGAAAGATTGAGGGGAAAACGAGAAGAGACAGAGTACGCAACACCACCATTAGGTCGAACCTCAATATTAAGCCGGCCAATGATGTGATTGAGGAGAATCGACTGAGATAGCTAGGACATCTTCTGCGGATGGAACCAAACAGAATAGCTAGCGAAACCTATGAAGCTAAAGTAGACGGCAGGAGAGGAAGAGGACGGCATAGAAGGAAATGGGAAGATGAGGTAAAGAACGATTTCCAGAGAAGAGGTCTTCAATGGAACGATAGAAGGCGTCTTGTGGAGGAACGGCAGAGCTGGAGAAGGCTCTATAAACTTCCTCCTCACACTGCTTAATGCGGTTCAAGAGGATGGATTATGATGATGATGAATCTTTCAGAGCTTCTACTTAGAACTTTTTAGTTACTTTGAAAAGTATTAGTATTAGTTAGGTAAAAGCTATCAAATTTATTGTAGTAATACCCTTGAATTTGTTAATAATGATCAAATCATGACAGGAACAAAGCCAGTTTAGTAAATGTAAAGAAACGATATTTCAAATGAAAATTAATTTTAAAAAATTGGCTGGAAAGTGAGTATTTTTCTCACTTTAGGGGCGACGCGAATGGAGTGCATGCACCCCATTTTGGAGTAGTCTATGAAAGATTCTTTTTTAACGTACTCAACTTCATATGGCCACGGTATTATTCACGAATACTTGACAAGTTCTAGGTAACTTGCTGATTTTTATGACACTTTTTTTCTGAACTTCTTGCAATTCCGAATATTCATTGGTTGGAAAAGATGAAACTAGAGTTCTTTTTTCGTATCGTGTTAAATTTTCCAATTAATTAAATCAATTCTCTGTCTCTCACAATCTGGAATTCGGCGGCATTGTAGCTATTTTCCAGACAAGCTCATTTCAGTTTCAGGATATTTCGATTGTTTTGAAGGCCGTTCAATATTATATTCCCACTTACCTAAGTTGACTAGATTTTAAGATTGGTAAAGTGGGACGCCATAGACCGGATGAGGGTAGAATGATCCAAGTTATTTGTTACAATAATGATAATTTGGTGCAAATGTTAATCAGATGAAATAGTGTTCAACTGAAACAAGGTTGAAAATTTATTGTAAATCTAAAGGTGTATTTTTGAGACCGAATAATTTGGTGTATTTGACCTCTATTTTATGATTTCCAAAATAAAGTTTTTAAGACTTAGATATTTTGTGCCAGCAATTTGTAAATAATCGAGCAGCTTTTAGCTCTTTTCTACTTCATGCACACCAGTGAATTTTCGAAATGTGTTTACATTTGAATCAAAATATCTGAGAAATTAACAATCAGACCTGCATACTGTAAGCAAAGTAAACGTTCAGAATTTCATCCTCTTTGTAATAAGCTATTATTCAAAATTGTATCTTAACGCGATGCCGTTTTAGAGAGGCGAAAAAGAGAAAATAGTGTCCAAAACCAACTAATAACGAGTTTTATTGAAGATATGGATTAAAATATCTCAGAAACTAAAAATCAGACCTGCATACTGTAAGTGAGGAAAATGTTCAGAATTTTATCTTCTTCTTAATGAGCTATTACTCAAAATTGTATCTTAACATAGCGCTTTGTCAGAGAGGTAAAAGGAGAACGAGTTTGATTGAAGATATGGATTAAAATATCTCATAAACTAAAAATCGAATCTGCATACTGTAAGCGAGGGAAATTTTCAGAATTTCATCCTCTTGATAGTGAGCTATTATTCAAAATTGTACTTTAATACCGTGTTAGAGAGGCGAATAGGGAGAAAATGTGTTAAATCATTTCAGCAACTAAAAATTGCAGTTCGAGTCGGATTTGAAACTGGATATAATGCTTTTTATACGTTTGTAGAACTATCTACATTCTTTCTTCTCATATGCGTTGCAGAGCTCCTCCATCCTTTTATTTTCGTCGGTTCTTCTTTGTTATTGCTCTCAGATTAACATCCTCCTAATTTGTTATTGCTCTCAGATTAACATATTCCTCGTTTGTTATTGCTCTCAGATTAACATCCATCTCGTTTGTTATTGCTCTCAGATTAACATCCATCTCGTTTGTTATTGTTCTCAGATTAACATACTCCTCGTTTGTTTTTCTGGTTCTTTCCTTCCATCAGATCCAAAAAATATTGAACTTATGGAGCTGATTTCTCAAGGGTTGGGGTATCATCGTTCCTCCATAAAATGACGTAATGTGTTCTGCAAGCTCGCCAAGATTTTTGCGTTTTTTTTTGTACGATATCACAAGATTCACGGACCGTGAGTGAACATTCACTCCCCGTGTGTTTTGTTTTTTTGTCCATTGACCTGGATTATATTTATTATAACATATTTAGCGTTAGCTTGAGATAATCCACACTTTCTTCTAATACATCGGCAACTCATATTTATTTGAAAGAGCTTAGCAATTTCATCTTTGAGAAGAAAAGAGAATTCTTTTGAGCAGAGACTCATTTCCATAAAACATTTAATTCCAAACTATATAAGACTGTTTTACTACTACTATTGGTAATATGTTTCCTATAAATATGGAAAAGGGCTGGACTCAGAGTATTAAAATTTACTCGACCTTTCTTATAATCCAGATAATATGTTTAATATGATAAGTAATTTATTATCCAATGTATTAATTTCGTGAGAATATTCCGACTTTTTAATTTAGATAACTGAGTTTGAAGTTTCAAATTATCCTTTGCTTTATCTACATATACTGTAAATGCAGAAACGATCTTTCTTTGTAGGCTTTGAAAATATCATTGATCAGAAGCCAGATAGCGTCTGTGTTTATTAACAATTTCTTAATACAAATATTATTTAACGGGAACCAAATTTTTCCATGGAAATTAAACGAAATGTCTTAACTAAATGTTAACTTTTACAATTATTTTTATGCTCGACAAACCAAAAATATGTAATGCGCCGGATTATCATTAATTAACTGGAATAAATTAGAAAACTATTTAATTGTACTATGGTGAGAGAAGTGCATGTCGCACAAAATATTTCAAGTTGAGTTTACGGGCTGATAAAATATATGGTAATAACTTTTAATAACCTTGGCCACGATAATATATTTAAATATTAACAAGCCTTGAGCAGACATTAATTATTTAAGGCTGGCATGTGAAAGTTTTGTGATGCAGGTCTCATAAGATTTTTAACATTGTTAGAAATATATACTATGCCATTTTGAACAAAGCGTTTGTTAAATCGGAATGTACGACTTAAATTACGTATGCATTGATTTAAAATGTACATAAATCTATTAAATATGGTTTTGTAAATAGTTTGCCTGTACGTTTGAACGGGTTATGATGTCTTTTTATTGATAAATATTTGATTGACCGCGACTGTTGGAGGGGTGTCGGATGCTAAGGGACCTTAATATTATATTCTTACTTTTGATAATTCTTTGTAAGTTTGTGATGCCCGGTGATGAAAATTATTCGTTAAAAGAAGTTTAACCATATATTACATCTTATGACGTCATATGTTGGCAATTATCTAAGTGACGTCAGTTGTTAGCTCCAACAACTATAACCTCTCTTCGCTAAGCTTGGACAGGTTATGTTAAATTGTTTTCTTCTTTATTTGTAAACACTGTTTAATTCTTATCTTGTGATTACATTCATGTTAAAAGTAGTGTATTTTATAAAATGGGTCGTAATTTAAAACGCTTATATATTTGATTTTCTGAGAGCTACTCTGTTTAATTGGGCTAACCTTTTGTATTTTCGGAGGTTAATTTGTTGATTTAATAATGGATAATCCCACAGCGTCAAATTCAGTTGATATTGACTTCCCTCTTACTCCTACAATGGAAGTTAGTTCATCTGATGCTAATAAAAGGAGAAGGTATTTCTACCTAACACATTATTCATGAAAATAATATTTAGTTATAATTAATATTAGCAAAAAATCAATAAACAAAATCCTAATGTTATATGTCGGTATTTTGCAATCTTAGCAGTTCACGGTCCATCAAGAGAAGGAAATTCGATGATGAGTTGGTGGAATACAGTTTTTCAAGCAAAGACGTTGAACCTATGGTGAAGAAACCTCAAAATAATAGATCCAGAACATTATCCCAGTCAAACTTTTGTGTGTAATATTGTGTTTATTATTGTGGTATAATAAGTTTTAATGGTGAATACAAATTTATAAGTTTTAATTAATATTTAGATGAAGCCAGTTCGAGCGCTGGAGTCCCTTCGCCTATTGATAAACGAAGAATAATACCTAGGCCAAGTTCAAAAAAATCTAGGAAATCGAAACCGCCTTCTCATGCTGCTACAAAAGATTTAGGAAGATGGAAGCCAACTGATGATCTTGCTCTTATTACTGCCGTGATTCAGGTTTGATACTCATTATTTTCTTTGGCACTAGCTCAGGTACTACTTTACTAATGTCGCTCCACTTTCATGGGTGGCACACAATCTTATGATCACTCCATAAATGGAATTCCGATAATGGCAGAGTGTGTTTGAAACTTACAGAAATGAATAAACTATCTGGTAAAATTGACCTTAAATGAAAAGAATCTTTTGGGTGTTAGTTCATCCCTTTAGAGTGGATATACTGAACATAAGTTGAAAGCAGTGTTGTAATTAAAGTTAATTAATGTCTTAATTTTAAATGAAAAGAACCATTTGGGTAATTAAAGGGAAGTTATTCTGTGAACAAATCAATCTTCTGCTATTTTAGGAATCTCATTTATACAATGAAAAGGGAGTGTTGGCTCAATCGACTAGAAGGAGTGAAATTTTATAGTAGTGTCGTAGTTCACAAGTGTTACATCTGGTTTGTAGGTGGGTTACATTTATAAAATTTCCAAGGTTACTAATGTTGTTCCACTTAGGTGGGTGGCTCAAGATCACATAATCACGCTATAAATGGAATCCTTAGAATGGCCGTGTGTTCGAAAATAGACAAAGGTGAATTGTGTGATTAAAATGAATTAAATAGGACCCATTGGTGTTAGATATTGGCGGTGAAATTAACCAAGGTCCAATTAAGAGTTTACGGAAGTTGTAAATCTTGATTTTTAAATAAAGGAAGATAATGCCGTAAACAAGTGAACACTCAGCCATTCTCAGAATCCCATGTATAGTGTGATCATGAGATCTTGACCCTCTTACAATCGTCATAATGAAGCAACACTTGTAAAATAAAACCTAACTGAGTATTGACTATAATGCTCGTAGATGGGCTCGCTATGCTTGCTCATGGTTGAATGAACACCCATAGCCCTTTTGAGACTAGTAACCTACGAAGATGTTATTTGCCACTTTATTTTCAAACTAATTTGTCTACAGTGTGATATTGAAGCTCCTCTTAACTAGACATGTCATTTGTGAATTTTTTTTTGTTAAAAATAGATTTATTGTGAAAGCTAGTTTGTTTCTGGTTCACAAGAGTTTTGCATGGATTAGGTGTGGTGTACAATCACTTTAGTCACACTTGTCCATGGAGTGCCCAATGTTTTTCCGAAATAATAGAAAAGCAACAGATCTCTTGAGTTAAGTTATTAATAACAAGTACATTTATACCCTTAACCATGTACAGTTATACAGCATGAGCCAACTTGACCTTTAGATTTCATCATGCAACCCAAATTGAACTTATACATACATTATACAGCTGTGGAAAAAAAATTGTAATAGATACAAACCATTCATTATATCACTGAATGCTATTTCATGATATATATATATATATATATATATTTTTTTTTTTTCTTATTGATGATTTCTGTTATTCAAATCATGGAATTTTCAGATACTCTTCATCTTAATTCCTTCGACCCTTACATTTAAAAAAAAAATTTCTATTTAAGAAAGAAGTTACAAAAATCCGATACAAAATCTCAAATCCGACAGCATTTTCATAAAAATCCTCTGATAACTTAATTGTGGACCGTTATATTTAAGAAATACAAAAGTTACAAATGCTAAATCGACAATGGCTCAGTTCTAAAACAAATTTACAATTTTATTATTTCAAATTTGATTTAAAAAACTTGAATATGGAATAAAAAGATAATAGATAACTTCAGATTATTTACTATCTAATATAAAAGATAAAACAAAATATTCATTATTTGTTATTAGAAAATTCAAATAAATCATTCCTTATCTATCATTATGATAAATTATGCCCTAAGGGCCCAGTATGCCATAGTATGGGAGGAGAGGAAGGACTTTAGGGTAGAAGCCCTCTTCCAAAACAGAAAAAATAATTTATTTTATTGGCCAACATTTGTTTATGTGAGTAATCTAAGCAAAAGACTGCATGTAATCTTTTGTTTTGCACTTTTTTGTGGAGAGTGAATTAGATTGATCCGTCAGATTTGCAAAGTATTAACGCTCGTGTAAAGTGAGCAAGAGTTGACTGATTAAAATGTTTTTATATTTGGATTAAAATATCTCGGACACTAAAAATCGGGCCTGCATACTGCATAAGCGAGGAAATTGTTCACCATTTCATCCTCTCAATAATAGGCTATAATTCAAAATTGTATCATGGTGCGACACAGTGTTAGGGAGGCGAAAAGGAAAAAAATAGTGTTGAAAACCAAATGATGAGGTTAGTTGAACATATGGATTAAAATATTTCAAATACTAAAAATCGAACCTGTATACTGTAAGTGAGGGATATGTTCAGCATTTCATCTTCTTTGTAATGAGCTGTTTCAATTATATCATGTGGTCTAAAGCCCCTTAGTTAGTACGCAACACCTTAGTTTTTTTTTTTTAAGGTCCTTGATGAACCACTCTAACATAATTTTATATGATTTTCTTCCACAGTAATTACAATTATAAAAAGAAAAATTAACAAATTTGTTAATTAATAATTCATTATTAGTAAGGAAGTTCTAAGATGGGAATTTTTTCAAAAATGCTTCAAAGGGTAATGGGTAGTTGGAACAAGAGGTAATATCTTAAGATTCAGCAATATTTGATTGTTTTGGAGGTTTCATGAACAAGTGTGACCAAAGTGATTGTGAATCACACCTAATCCGTGTGGAACTCTTGCCAGCTAGTACCGCTAGTTCATTTACATGTTTAAGTAAATGGTCTGCTTCATTGTTTTTGTCACACGATACCATTATTCTCATATTTGTCCACTGCATTCATGAGCTTTTTAAAGTATCTGACTATATTAAATATTTATAATATTTTTTCTATTTTTGCTCGTAAATCATCCAGTAAGCTGTTTGAAGTAAGTTGATCTTTTCTTCACTTTTGCATTATCTGTCTTATCATTATTACCAATAATTTTCTTTTTCCTTCAAAATAATATACTTTTGTAATATAAAAGGTTAATTAGATTAAATAAGCTAGAATTCTGTACAAGTTGTTTTCTAGCTAAAACAACATCCTAGAAATGGGAATAAACTTCTGTACAAATTTTGACATGTCTAAATTTTGTTAATCTTTATAGCCCTTTCAAATCAAGTTACAAGATTGAAAATTTGGATGTGAAATGAGTTTATGTTAAAAAATGCCTTTTTAATGCCGTTGGTGGTTTAAATTTTTCCCCCCTTTAAAAATTCATGCCAATTTTGATATTTTCAATTTCATATTTTAGCGCTTGTGATAGTGTCATTTTCATTTTCTGTTGTTTTAAAGTTTTGTTTTTATTTCCCCTTGGACTGATTATCGTATAAAAAAATAAGATTCACTGAAAAGTTATGAATAATCTAATTTTCTACAATATAGTATACATATATGGTGTAATGTTTAGTCGAGATTTATTTATTTATTAAACATAATGATTGTATATTCCTTATGCTAAATTGTGTTTTTATATTAAATTTTCTTCCATTTTTAGTCAAATGATTTGCAACATGTTCATCGAGGTATTAAATTTTCATGCAAGTTCACTCTTCAAGAGATTCAACAGAGGTGGTATACATTGCTATACGAACCCACCATTTCCAAACTTGCTATGAGCGCAATGCGAAATCTACATCCTGATGTTATAGCAAATATTGAAAGTAAAACTTTATACAGTAAAGAAGAACAACAATTACTAGCTGTGATTAAATCTGTAAGTAAATAATATTTTAAATATAATTTAATAAATATAATAGATCTTAAAATACCTCTAAAAATCAGATTTTATGTTTCAAAACTTCAATCAAAGAAATATCTTTCTGTTTTTTCTTTCATCCTTAATGTATTTTCTTATTGAGTTTTTGTTAAGTAGATAAATAAAGATTTATTGTTAATAAATCAAAATAACTTTCTTTTCATTTTGTTTAATGTAATAAATCATTATGGTGAAAATATTTCAGACCCCAACGCCTCCCCTCAGCGTTTTTGAAGACCTTCTGAACAAAAATAGTCTGGTTTTCCATAGGGCAAGAACTCCCAAATCTCTCATGGCACATTGGCTCCTTATGAAACAGTACTATCTTTTAGATGATCAAACAGGTATGAAGTATCCATTATTTTTTAAAATTTATCTATCTAATGAATACATTTTAAATTCAGCTTAATAATCCTTAGTCTAAATCTAAAATTAGCATCTATTTCTTAACTCTCCTTGGCACATTAGAATTATTTAAACTGTTAAAGCTTGGGTTGAGTGAGTTTTCTCTCTAGAGGTTTTTATAATTTTGGTTTATTATTTTGAATAATGAATCATTGTAATATCTAAAGCTCCAATAACTTGACCTCCAAAAATTTGAGATTTTACATTTTAGGGTATGTAGAATTCGAAAATGAAATAAAAATATTTTGTTCATCCACTGTACGCCATCCGCGGCTTTTCTCTGTGACTACTAGAACGATTTTTTTTAGATTTGGAATCAAAGTCAAAGGTCACCTGACAATGATCCTCTTACGTTGATATTACTATCCTTTGAAGATGACCTAAAAACCTGTGTTGTTATTGACTGTAATGCCTAAACTAATGAAACTTAGCTGAAGTTTTCTCCTCAATGCTCTTTAAATATATGTGTAGAACATACTTCACCGGAAAGTACTTTCCTTTATAGATTGTGGCCAAAAGATCTGTGCCATTTAGACTGTAGTGCCTGAATGGAAGTACCAATATTAATGAAACTTGGCTTAAGTCATCTTCTTCGAAACTTTTTAAATTTATCTATACTTCAATGAAAAGAAGCTGGAATAAAAGTTGCAAAGGCTGGCAACATTAGATTTCTGAATAACTCAAAAAGTATTCACTTTTCAATTTCTAAAAAGGAAAAATCAAAATTGATGAAATCGGACAATTTTAAATGAAATGAAAAATAATTTTATTCTGGGTCTGAAGTTCCCGTAGAATAATAGTTGAGTTAAAAAAAAATATGTACATTAGTCTGGCATGTAGATATACAAATATATACAAAAAATACTAAGGAAAATATAAATATGCATATATAAAAATACAATTATATACAAAAAATAATAAGGAAAATATAAAAATTTACTAAAAATACAAATATATCCAAGAAATACTGAGAGAGAAAAAAAAAGAGTGAATAAATAAAAATAAAATGGCTCCTATCAATTAAATGCTGATGATCAATGTAATTATGTAACACAAAAATTCTTACAAGGTTGCGGAAGTTTGAATTTTTAGTAGGTGGTGGAATAGGAGTTGTTTGAAGGAATTAATGGACGTGGTTTGACGTATGGAGATGGGTAAGGAGTTCCAGAAGGAGGTAGCACGAATGACGATGGATTTGCTGAAGGAAGTGGTTTTATGGGAGAGGATATATAAATCAATAGGTTGGGATCTGGTGTTAAGAGAGTGGATAGAGGAGTCCAGACCAGAGGAGATAAGAACAGATAACAATATGAGAATCTATTAACTAATGAAACAGATAAATAAAAAGTGATATTAATAGTGATAATGTAAGGAACATATGAAAAAAATAATAACATTAAAAGAGAAGAACTAATGAAATAACTAATAACAATATTAGAGAGAAACTAATAACAGCAATAGAGAGGAACTTATGAAATAAATAATAATGGCAACGAAATTGGGGACTAATGAAATTTTAGTATGACCGAACTAAAAATGTAAATTTGTTATAACTAGTGACCGGATCTTCATGCAGGAAAAATCTGAAAAACATTCAGCAAAAAACTCAACATGTGCGAAATCGTAATTTTGGTCGAGAGACTAAAACCTACTTTCAACATCATTCAATATTTTATTTTTAATAATAGTGAAATTACTACTATAAATTTCATAGCTAGAAGAGTTCAAGTCAAAATAATAACAATAAATGTCTTTCTAATGAAACACTTTATTTCAGGAAGGCAGGTTATTATTATTATCAACTATTTTAGGCACGTTATATTCCAAGAATATTTCTACTTATGTTTACTTCTTCCTTTTGTAATGTTAAATTTAAAGTGTTTTTAAATTATATAATTATTTACCTTTCTCATATATTTCTATCTTACATTATAAATTTAATATGGAAAAGATATTAAGATATAAAAGGTAAATATTTATAAAAAGACATATATTTATATCTATAAATCATCTAATCTTGCACAAAAAGTGCAAAAATGAGTGATATCAAATTTCCTATATGTTATTCTACTGATTGTAAAATGGATGAATTTTGTAATCAACCGAATGGAATGTGCAATAATATTAAAATTCAGTTTCTAATTATATTATACTTTGTTTTTCATTCATCTTTGAAAAAATTGTTTCACACTTATGTTGGCTGCTTCACTATCATTTAAGAAAAAGATTGTACTTGTACCAATATTATTCTCTATAGAACTTTTGCTAATAATAGTGGTTTCATCTTTTAGATTTTTACTAGGATTAAATATTTTTACTTTATTACAATATTAATTTTGGTTTTTAAATAGTCCCTGGTACACATGGAGAAAAATCTGTCATACCTTTCTCCGAACTTGAAGAGAATATGCATGATATCGAGCTTCAAGGACCTAAAGATGAAGCGTTGGAAGAGGAGTTGTTTCTCTCTGACAGGTTTGTAATTTGAAAAATACAAACTAAAATAAAAAAAACAAAAGTTTTACATAACACAAAGTAATAAGGTGTATAAAACAAATGACTGTTTTATCGAATTCAAGATTTCAAAGGACTGTAAATATTTTAATCATATTTAATACTTACTAATACTTAATAATCTCTTTAGAGCTTTATCTAAACTTGTTTAATCCCATTTGACTCTTTCAAAAAAGCCTCAGTTTAGTTATTTGTTTCAAAGAAGAAACATGACAATGTCCTAAGAAATTCTCGTAATTTTAAGGCTTTACTGGAAAAAAAATTTCACAGCCGCTGAAGTAACTCGTAAAATTATTAAATATGAAGGGATAGGTGTCCTTGGCCAGTGCATTGCACGGCGTTGGTTTGAAATTTTAGCGGTGGAGATACAATGTTAGAAAGGAAGAAGGACTCTGGGCGACCATTAATGGGTATTGATGAGGTCCTGCAGGAAGCTGTTGAGTCAAATCCGTCCACGAGTACTCGCGAACTTGCCAGGGAGTGTGGTGTGTCGAAAGGTACTGTTAGTCGCCATCTGCTCTCCATGGGGAAGGTGAAAAAGAGCAGTAGACTGTTCCGAACTTACTCCTCAGCAATCAGCTAAGAGATTTTAAGTTTGTGAAATTTTGTTGAAAACCCTTTCTGATATGAGATTTTACCGGAAGATTGTCACCTGTGATGGAAACTGAGTTTACTGGCGAAATCCGAATACCTGTGAGTAATGGCTAGATTGCGGTCAAATTGCTTTTGTTGTTGCTGCAAGGGAACAATTTGAAAAAAAAAATCCATGCTTTATGTTTTCTGGAGTTTTGAAGGTGTTATTCATTAAAAATTTGTTCCTGATGGATGCTCTATGAATTCTGAACTGTACTGCGAACAACTGGAACGATTGTACGAGCATTATCCTGCTTTTATCAACCGAAAAGGAATTTTATTTCAACAAGATAATGCTCGTCCTCACACTTCCCGTCGAATCAAAGAAAAGTTTAAAGAACTTTATAGGTTCGAACTCCTGCCTCATCGACCATATAGTCCAGACCTCGCACCATCGGATTACTACTTTTAGATCCATGGTCCATTTTCTTCAAGAAAAAAAATTTGATAATTTTGTAAAAGTTGAAATTGCGGTCCAAGAGTTCTTTGACAGCCATCCCAAAGAATGGTATTGGCAGGGGATGGAGCGATTGGCTAGCAGATGGATAATGATGGTAGATAGCAATGGACAATACTTTGAGTATTATTTGTATTTTATATCAAAGAAATAATAATACAAATATTTGTTTGAAAAAGGTTTTTTTAATTTTTAATTTTTTTTTTTTTTTTATGCACCCTATTATTTCATTTTTATTTTTATAGAAAAGAGAAAAAAGAGATTAGAACTTTAGAAGCAGAAGTAAGTCGCTGGCAAGTTCTAGTTGACGCAGTTTCGGGGATTGCACCTCAAGAGTTTGACAACCACACTCTAGCAGTTCTCAAAGGGCGGCTTGTAAGATATCTGATGAGGTCTCGGCAGGTATGTTTTTTGTAAATTGTTCACTTTTTAAATAACTAGAATTTCGAACTAATAGCGACTATTATTTCCTTTTAGAATCTTAGCTGTAATAATCCTTTTGATTCGTTATATATTTTTTTATGCTGATTAGTACTACATAAATTTGCCTATTTCAATGTTTTTATTACTGCCTACAAATGGTTAGACATATCCATTCAATTTCTGAAACACCTAAGTTTCCAAAGTTGGTTTTAGGCTATTGAATAATTTAAAAAATATTTGTCTAAATAATTTTTCATTTAACCCTTTAACTGTTAACAATGCCTATAGCTACAGGCGACACAACAGAACCTGCCACTATTGCTAATGAATGTGCGTCCCACTCCTGCCCTCAGTGCTAACGTTGGCTATAGCCGCCTCACTGTTTTTCGTTCTGTTAGCTAATGTCGAGTATAGCTGTGCTATAACCACCGACCTTGCTACATTCTACAGGTTTCTCAGTGAAATAAAGCTTCTCTAACTAAGAGCCTACAGATAGCGTGGAAATTCATTTTACAGCTTTTCTTGTAGAATTCATGAACTGTTATGGGCGACTACCTGCTAAGGGCCTTTCTCTGGCTGTCTCAACAATTTTCATCCTTGTTTTTTTGTGAAACAAGCAGTTACTCTGAGCTTTTAAAAGTGTTATTTAGTTTAGTCTAGTTATTATAGTTAGAAATTATATGAAATAGGATTTGTTGAGTTAGTTGACCCGGCCTTGTGAGCTGGAGTAGAATCCTGCTGAAAAATTACTTCCAGCAAACAGAGTATCATTTAGAGGCTTGACGAAATGTACCAAAGTATCATCCTGATAATTTTTAGCGGCTGTTATAACTCCTTTTTCACAAAAATGGAGCTTTGTGGTGCCATCAAAGCAAATTCCCCATTAAACCATCACTGAGAAAGGGTGATGACCTCTTTCCACTCTTCCTATAACTTCCTGGACTTCTTTAGAGCTGTGTATGTACACACGATCATTTTGGCGATTACTTGTTTCTCCAATTGTAAAAATTTTCTCACCGCTAAACATAATCTTTCGATTAAGACCATTGGTGTAACAGCCAAGGTGCACTTTGCATCTAACTACTCTAATTTTTTTAAGGAAGTTGTTAGCCTTTGTCCTGTCATTCTTTGAAATGCACTCATCCTAAGGTCACTTCATGCAAGACATTGATCTGACAGAGATTCCCATTTCCCAAGACCTGATTTGTTGTTTTCGAATGGGATTTCTTCTGATCCGAGCAGCCACTGCTCTCACTGCATTTGCCGTTCTCACAGTGTGGGGACGGCCCCCAAGGTCCGTCAAGGTCTGTCACATACAGGTAGGGTCTCATTATATCTACTTATGGTGCGGTAGACGAACATACGGCTGATACCCAAACGTTTTAAATTGTTGAAAATCTCTGACCTACATTTTCCAACTTTGTGTAAGGCGATCACAGCTATTCAGAACTGAATGAAAAATACAAACTAATTGAGATTATTATCCTCACATGTAAAAAAAATCACCTGATAGAGGTAAGGATTATCTAAATAATATCCAAGGATGTAAACAAAGTTCAACTTTTTTAACAGTATTTATGGCAGAACTAGCTATACTAGAAATAAGTGAGAGAAGTACAAACTAAAGTTCTTCTGCATCAAACAAGTAGGTCTCGAGCGAATAAAATAATGGATTAGTTTTAGTTCAGAAATAGCTATGTCTTATTGCTTAATTATTAAACTGTAAGGGTATTTTCCAAATAGAATTTGATACTTTTATAGTCGTGATAAAATATGAAGCTTTACCAATTGCGGATGTTGAATAGACTATCTTGATAATAGTATATTATACACACACACACACATATATACATATATATATATATATACATATATACATATTTTTTTAAATTTATTTTCCACCCTCCCATACCACCAGGGCAATACAGGGTGTATGCAGGCAATAGTATGATGTTAAGCATTAATGCATAATAACACACTACTTCTCTACATAATAGCTCTTCTACTTTTCCTTATTCTTCAATAAATTAGGCCTGGCTTCCTGAATCCAGAGGTCTTCCTGGCACTGCTCCTCTTCTCCTTCTGCAGGCACCTAGATTGACGTGAGCTGGGCCCACCACCGTCTTTCAGCCGTTTATGAAGTCTTTGAACCATGGGAAGTTTTCTTCACTCACCAACTAAAGAAACTCCTCCTCAGTAAGGAAGTAAATTCAGTGCAAGCTGTGACAACATGCTCAACAGTCTCCGAAACACCACAAGGGGACAGTGGGGATCTATATTCTGTCTGAGGCCATGAAGTTTAGCTCTGAAACCCCATGGCCCGTGAGAAATCGTGAAACCGAATAGTCCAAGAGGATCCATTTCACTTGTAACCGAGATTCAACAGTGGGAAAGTATTTTCTTAAGGTACTGCCTTTTGGAGTCGTCACCCACCGTCTGCTCCAATCTTCAATTGTTTCCTCCTGAATAATCTTTTTCCATTTATTTGGGTTTTCAATAATTCTCATCCGTAGTACATATATACATATATATTTATATATATATATTATTACGTTCCTCTTTCCCTCCAAAATCAAACAACGAGTTTCCTTTTTCAATATACTATTTATTTTAACACATAACATAAATTCTCAGGTTGGGTTCTGACAACTGAACACTCATTCAACATTAAATAACTATAATCTACACTAATTTACTAATTACTAACTACACTTATATATAATTTAAAATAGTTTTATAAAATAATTTGTCCCGGTCTAAACTTTTGGTTCTATCCCTCTGTCAACATAAAGGCATTGTTAGCACTCACCCAAATGTTTACGCCTATTAGCGAAATAATCTCTTCTTACTTACGAATGTCCCGTTTTCTGTACCACTTAATTCTTTTCTGCTATGTTTTTTTCTTCCAACATAAAATAATCTCCACTAGTGGCCTCTATCAACACTCGAACCGGCTAGGACTCCTTTTTCACTTTCTCAGCTTGCTGGCTAGCACCTTCTCACTTGTCAGCTCGTCACCTTCTCTCTTGACAGCTTGTCACATTCTCTCTTAGCGGCTCATAACCTTCTCTCTTGGCGGCCGGTCACATTCTGAGTTACATGAGGCTTGCTTCCCCCATCATCCGCACGCACTTTCTCCCCGTAGTTCGTGCTGTTACCACTTTCGCGCCACTATTTAAATGCCATGTAATGTTGACATTACAATATGTATAAACATGTTCAACCGATATTCCATGTACTTTCTATATATGAGGGAGAAGAATAGCTAACTAATGTGAGTTTTTACTATGGTATACTTGTAGTAATATACAATATAATGTAGTAATATATCATAATATTTATATTACATAGTAAAAACATTTTTATTTTAGATTACGATAGGAAGAACAACCAAAGATCTTAGTGTTGATGTTGATTTAACCCTTGAAGGACCCGCTTCAAAAGTATCACGCCAACAAGGAACAATTCGCTTGAGGAACAACGGTGACTTCTTTATCATGAATGAAGGAAAAAGAGCGATTTATATTGATGGAAGGCCGATACTGGCAGGAAATAAGTACAGGCTAAATGATAACTCTGTCGTAGAGGTATGTGATCGGAATGATGTTCTTGTCTAGTTTATAATTTATTTTATTTATGTACATATTGTATCTTTTAAAGTGATATGAGTGTTATTACTTGCTATCAATTTTGTTGCATACATCCACAGATGACATAATAACCCGTCAGCATGTTTAAGGCTCAACAATTTTAGAAACTGCTAAAATTATGTCTGGAATAAGGGTTTTGAATAGAGCCTTTGATATTTATTCTATTTTTTTTTTTTTACTCGTAACACAAACCAGAAGCCTTAACGAAAATTTTACGATCTTTCGAATGATGAAAACAGAAAATTTTTAAAATCTTTTTGTTCAAACACTTTGCAGAATAAAACGTACAGAATAAAGCAAGTAATCGAAAAATTACATGAACCACTATTGTAGGAAACGAGAGGGAGATTGATTCAGCCTTCTTAAAGGGACTTTTTTGTTGGATATTCTACTACTCTACTACGATACTACTCATTTATTGATCTATTAAAATATATCACTTTATATAAAAAATGACAATGTCTATGAAACTGAAATTTTAATTGATAGTCCTACGTATGCTATATATATGCAATAAGATTGGAGTTGGGGTAATTCTTATTCTAAGTAGTTTAAAAAAAAAAAAAATACTCGTTAAATTAAATAATAATAAAACTTGTTCTCTGAATAACCCAAGAACTATAATTCTTCTGGGAAACTACATGAACTTATCAAAAATCTAATGAAGTTGTCTAGAAATTGAAAGAAACATCATATTAATCTGACAAGTATTAGCTGCGATACGCCGTATTTTATTTTGAATCGAAGTTTCGATTCACATGTTTTCCTTGAACCTGATCAACTCAAGTTTTTATATGCATTAGAATTATCCTTATCATAAACTTAAGACACATATGAGAGTAAATTTAATTGTAAAAATATAAATATTTGCGAGTGAAGCCATGGGTAACAGTTTATATACTACAAAGTGTAATATAAATATAGTTAATTGTCGAGAAGTACTTCCAAATATTTTATGAATGGTATTGTAATATATTCAGGGGTATATTTTTTCACATTTATTAAAAGTAATATCTTTATTTTAGTTAATGTTCTCCATTTTTTAAAGTAGTTCCTTCAATGGAATATTTTTGATTTATTATTTTCAATAATCAACCTTTGTAATCTACCAAAAAAAACCAAAAAAAAAAAAACCCACCTCCCACAAAATTTGAGGCTTTATGTTTCAAGATCAGTAGAATCCGAAAATAAAATCCATCCATTGCCGTACGCTGTCCATGGACCGCTTTCTCAGAAGCGTACGGACAGCGTACGGCAGAGGTGTTTTTTTTTTTGGTTTTTATTTTACCATTATTTAGGCCAATTATTTTCCTTTATTCAAGAAGAAAAGTAGTCTTACATTTAATATATAAAACTGTTTGGAAATAATAAACCATTATTTTATAATCTGGAGCATTTTTGGTGTGAGAAAATGAACTTTTTAAAGTTTCACATACTTTATTATTAATGTATTTTATCTATAACATATTTATTAATATTTTTGTATTTATTTTATTATTACTTATCTTAGATTGCTGGCTTGAGATTCGTCTTCTTAATCAATATGGAACTTATATCGGTTATTCGCCAGGAAGCAGCAAAAATGAGTATGGCTAATTCTTAAGTATAGCTTTAAGTTTAGAAATTAATCCTGAATAGTAAATTGTTAAGTTTAATTTAATTTTAAAGATATTTTTAATGCATAACTTTTTCTTTATTTCTTTGTACAAACATGTAAAGTATTGTGCATAAATGAAGTTTATTTGTTATAACATCAATTTATTTGATTTATTGTTATCGTATTATTTTGAAACTAAGCTAGTCTTGTTTTGGATGTTACAACAATATTTCTTAATAATTAACTGTAAAATAGAACTACTTATTTAATATTATATATAATAATATATTATGTGTAATAATAATATTATTATTCCTTTTAATATGTTTTTTTTATATTTATGTATGTAGCAATTAATTGTAGTTACGATATAGGAGGTGATGGTGAAGAAAACAGTCATATTAAAACACTCAGTAGTTGAATATTATTTAATGTTTCGGCCAACTTTTTAGGCTTTCTTAAAGGCTAAAATACATAAAAAAAGAGCAGTTAAAAATATATTATCTCATTTCCTGAACTGCAAAGAGAGATTTCTTTTAGTAATTCCCTGTTTTGGTCTCTCTTTGCAGTCCATGTGACTTTCCTCTGAAGCTCATTTTTTTTGTTATCCTGAAGAAGACCTAAAAAATGGACTGAAACTTCAGCATAAATTAAATAGTCCTTCATCTCTATCTGTTTTAATTTGTCTGCTCCTTTGACCATTGTCCTAAATTTTTTTATTTAGAAATTCGAATTGTAAATATATTTACGATTTAACTTTAATAAATAATTATAATCTCTTTAAAATTCTTTATTTTTTAAATTCAACCTATAATTCCTAAGAATCATGGTCCATATTGATAATGAAAAATGTTTGTCTATTATAAGGAAAATATAACTGAAAAAGTAAATTATTATATGTAATGATTCTTATAAAACTATTTTTATTCATTTGTTTAAATAGTTATTTTTGTTCTAATTATATTGTTCCCAGATTGAAAAATTGTCCACGAAGATGGGTCAGGAGCCCAAAATGTCGATGGAGCATAACAACAAATATGTTTAAAAACAGAAGAGAGCATAATTTTATTGTGCTTCTCTACAATCTACTCAAATTGCCTTATGTGGTGTTCTAAGTGTTAGGTTTAGGCTTTTCTCATTGGTAGTTCTGGATATAATGATAATTGATTCATCTCATTTAGGCCTGTTTTTTCAATTTATATCTGATGATAAAATGTAAAAGTATTAATTTAGACCTCATGACTAAAATTAAGCAAATGTAATTTAAACTCATAGGTGATAAATATTCAGGACGTAGTCATTATAAAGTTTTTTATTAGTGCCAGTGTTTCAACCCTAATATGTGGGTCATCATCAGGGCATGTTTTGAGCACTGAAGGTATTCAAGTAATAGTGCTTAAAACACACCCTGATGACCCACATGTATGGGTTGAAACGTTGCCACTAATTAAAACTTTATAATGACTGCGTCCTGAATATTTATCATCCATGATATGTAGAACAGTCGACTAATTTCCTTTAGTAATTTAAACTCGATTAAAGATTAGAAACAATAAATGCTGCATTGGCCAAAATTATTAGGCACCCATATATTTTATTAAAACAAAATAAATGTGGATAAAAATAACATCTCCTTTCATAAAATATGTTTATTTAAATATAAATAAAAAAGTCAAATTAATATTTTGTCATCAAGCCTTTGGTATTTATGGTCTCACTTATCCTTTTTGGTATAGAATTAACAAGTCTTGAATAAGTTGTCTTTCTTTGTAGAGTTACGTTTATCAACAGCAACTTTTAATTTAGCCCATAACTGCTCAATGGGATTGAGCACATCGAAATATTTTTTCAAATGAAGGGTTCAAAGATTGATTTAACATTGATATGGTGGTATCACTATTAATCTTCCCTTTGCATAAAAACATTTCTCCAACACATGAAGCCCCAAATCATTATTTTTCTCCCACCATGTATTAAAGTAGGGACAACACAATTTGGGCGATAGCTTTTCGTTCTCTTCTTACAAAAACGGCACCAGGAGTTCCAAAAATTTGATATTTTAATAAATTTTAAAAAATAACTATGTGTATATTAAAAACCAAAAAAATTTTTTTTTACTTGGCAAGAAGCATGAAGATCCTGCAACAGTACTGCGAAAAGAACTCCCTGACTGTAAATGAGGAAAAATCAAAAGTTATAATATTCCCCCCAGATAAAGAAACTGAAGCCCCTTTACTGGTATGAGAAAAAGCTTGAATACACTAAGGTCTATACTTAGGAGTACCTTTCACTTCCTCAGGAAAATTTAGTAAGGCATCTGAGCATTTTATACAGAAGTCCTCTGTTGGCACTGGAAAAGTATTGGAGATTTTGCGAAGGGGTAGAAGCGATTTATGGGAGACAAAAATAGCTCTTTTTGATTCTATGGTGTCTTAAACCCTTCTGTATTCTTCTGAAATATGGAGCTTAAGATACCTGGATGCTATTGAAGTGGTACAGCTGAAGTTTCTGAAGCAACTATTTAGGTGGCCAAGGAATACTGCCAACTACATTGTACGTCTCGAAACTGGCCTTACATTGTCACTTATGCCTGAAGAGAGGTTACCAAGGCTTTGCTTCAACAAATTAATTTTGCTGGATACAAGGAATCCTGATATAAACTTTAATTGGATCACACAAGTCAGATCAATACTGCTCATTATGGCTGTAAAGAAGAGTTCGATAAAGTATACCCAACTGGATTATTAAAATACAGTGTTGAAATATTGGAAAAGCTAAAAAACCATAACCTATCTAATGACATCCATTTATCCATAAATTCCAACAACAATCCCATATATAGAACTATTTCCACCCCAGAGTCCTATTTGATGTATAGAGCTGACATAAAAAAGCTAAGATCAATAAGTCAGTTAAGGTTTCAAATCCCGAATTAATTAAGCTCTATACGGAAAACAAAAACTTCTACTTCAAAGCCCAGGAAACCTGCACTTTCTGTAACCAATTCATTTCTAACAGCCTGTTCCATATCCTTCTGTACTGTGAAAAGCTAACAGACGACAGACACAAACATTTACGAGCATTTCTCTCTGTGCCAAGTGATGTAAACAAGATACAAGACATACTTCGAATCGATAACATAGACTAACATAGATAGATAACATACATAGATAGATAGATAACATAGCACTCCAGTTTTGCTGGAATTTCGCCCAGTTAAACTTCTTTTTGCAATTGGTTTCATTAAGCCATAGTTTCTTCCTGGCTCTACAGCCTTTCAGAAATATCAACAGAACACAAGGTTTTCATATCTTTAGCCAGCTGTTGCGATTGTGTCTTACGATTCTGAAGAGATGTTCTCAACCAAAACCTTTCCTCACATGCTCCTGTCATTTCTTTCTTCCTGTTCTAAGTAGCAAGGAAAATATATTAAATGTTCGGTGTCAAGTAAACATATATTGAACAGCATAAGAACATTTAATAGTTTTAGCTATCTCGGATTAAAACTATCCTCGTAAAACATAATTTTCATTATTCAGTTTTTGTGATAGTCAAACTATTAATAAATATTTTTGAATATTGTGAAAAAAAATATTTATTACATTTCATTTTTATTTTTTTTCACTCATTTCTAGTAAGGAGGCAGGGAATTTTTGGAAATATTTGCACCATATTAAAGTTTAGTTTGACTTATAATTTTCAGTATTCAATTTTTGTAAGAGTCAAACTATTAATAAATATTTTTGAATATTTAAAAAGATTTTGATTGCATTTCACTTTTTTTTTTTTTTAAATTACCTATTTTTGGGAGTGGCTCTATTGAATTTCTTGTAGACACCCCGAAAACTTTATTTCCTATACACTCTTAAATGTATGCCTTAAGGTCAGTTTAATAAAAACTATTTTTTAAAAAATTCAGGTTACTTACATTTTATTCCCCCAAAAAATTGGGTAAGTCAAATAATAAGTTTGATTCTATGTCTAATTTTCAACTAAAAGGATTATCAACAAATAGGTTTGTAGGTAGGGAAGGGAGAGGGGGGTTAGGATCTTAGTCCATGGTACCCTTTTTATCAAAATATTAACATCCGCCTGAAATTTCATAATTAGCTTCATCTTATGGTAACCTGCAACTATTTTATTTACGAAAACTCTTGGAATTGGGGCATTTTCAATTTGAAGGTCGGTGAACTTTGTCTATTTAATTAGGTACTAAATAATCGTATATACTCACCCCTTTGTTTTCCACTTGGATCATAAGATAATTTGATCACAAAAAAAAAGGTGGCCTACAAAAATATTGGACCATTTCGTCTATGAAACCATGTTATTTTGACATTTTGGGAGTGTTGGTCATGCCAAATGGCTCAACATTTTTTAAGGCCACCTTTTTTCTCGAGTTTGTGCTCAAATTATCTTAGGTTTTAAGTGGGCGCTTATGAATTTTTAGTACCTAATTAATTCGACAAAGTTTGCCAATCTCCAGATTGATTCTGTGAATTTCTGTAAATAAAAAAAGTTGTAGGTTTTGAAACTTCGAAGGTTTGATTCACTAAGTTTTAGGAAGATGTTAATAATTTGATAAAAAGGGGTCTGTATTACGGACTATTAAATGTGTTATTATTTTCAATGCTTGTTCCATATGTTTTTTTTTGGGTGAATAAAATGTAAGTAACCTATATTTTTTAACTAATGGTGGTAAAATAATTTATATTTATTTAAAAAATTGTTTTATGTTTAATGTATTTTAGTTAATAATTACTGGTTTCTAAATTGAATCTGAAATATATTGGTATCTTTTTTAATTGAACAGGGGTGATCAGTCAAAATAAAATAGTAAAAATAAATAATTGTATTTATTTTCAGATTCGCCGACGTTTGTCCCCGAAGTTCATGCCTTCTTCAGGGCTGTCCTACAAACAAGCATAGACAGACCTATGTACTCTGGTCTGTCTATGCTTGTTTGTAGAGCAGCCCTGAAGAAGGTGTGAACTTTGGGCCAAAACGTCGGCGAATGTGAAAATAAGTACTATTATTTATTTTTACTATTTTATTTTGACTGATCACTCCAACCATCATTCTCTTAAATTATTCACTACAGTCAACAATCATACTCACATTATGAAGGTATATTTTTTAAATTGCTGAAAAGGGGAACAGACATTCCCCGAAATACTCAATAAGTAACTATCAACATTTAATTTTGATTTTTATTAAACTGATCTTAAAGCATACACTTACTTAAATTTGAATATAAATTAAAAAATAAAAATGAAAATTTAAAATAAAGATGTTTATTTATTGAACAAAGTTTTCTATATAATTATTGTATTTAATTTATAATTTGGTTTTTATTTGAGCCAGGAATGAGTAGAATAAAGAAAATTAACTTTTACACATATTTATTTTCTTACAATTGTTTACAATAATTAATTTTGTATGTAGTTGATCCTTTATTTATTTTTATGTTTTAAGTTTATATATATATACAAAAAATTACAAGTACTTTTTTCAGAATTTTACAGGAATTATTTACAAAATGTTGTATACAATAATTTTTTAACAGCTAACTTATAACTTCCATCTTATATACGTTATTATTCTTATGAATTACATGCTGTGTGATTACAAGATACATTCAACAACATTTTTTAAAATAAATATTTTTGTATTTTATCATACTGCATTACTTTTTTAAAATCTCATTTAAACTAAAAAAAAAAAAAAAGAAAGAAAGAAAATTACAAATAGTTCACATTACAATGTACAACAAATAGATCCATAGTTCACACATCCCAAGGGTTGTGAGACAATTTACCAAAATAATTGTGGGTGTCACGAAGAGGTGTGAGATGGTCAGCTGTATAATATTCTTGAATTATATTTAATATATACTGGCTTCCATCTCTTTATTTACCTCACTTGTTTGAATTTCAATACATACTTGACGTAAGCAGGAAATTAGTTTTTTTAATTAGACCTAAGAAGATGTTTTTTAAAAGTATGCATAAAAATTAATCATCAAATCCTTCTGGTGAGGAAGATTGATTCCGAGGCCAAGTTTCTAAACATACTACTGTTTCAAAATGGCGGCAGATTTAAAAGATATTAGGTTAGTAATTTAGGGATCAAAATAGGAAATATATTGTGAAAAATGTGGGAACGGTTTTTATTTTTTTAACTTGTATTGTAAAATCAGATTTTTTTTTTCATTTATAACTCTACTAAACAGTACATCGAAGTGTAAAATGTACCCTTTAAAAAATTAAAAAACGTTAGGTTGTTCATCGAGCGAGTACCTAAATTTAATAATCAGTTAAGTAATATGATCCATAAACACAGTTAATGAACTTTGATTTTTACCAAATTTGCCCAACACTGAGACAAACTAGTTTCTTAGTTTTACTAGACTACCATACCACTAAACAAATTTATTAAATTTAGGTACTAGTTTGATGCACAATTTAAGGTTCTTTAATATCTTAGTATAGTGAACGAACATTTTTTGCTTTGATGCTCTAGCTAGGTAACTTTCGCTTTAGGATTTATAGGTGAAAAAGCATAAAAGTATCGAACAAATCTGGCTTTTTTTGGCTGTAAAAAGTTTCCCTTGATGAGTGATGGTAAAAATTTTGTTTTTTTCATTTTTGTAGGCATATATACATGTTAAGGGCATAGGACTGATGTCCCTACCCCCGTGTACTTACATCGGGAATCGAGATGTGGTCTAGGAGACCACTTCTCGCGGTCAAAGATCAAAGATGGTTTGTAGTGCTAACGGAAAAAAAAAAAAAAATACAAGTTAAAAAAATAAAACTTTTCCCACATTTTTCTCAATATGTTTCTCGTTTCAATCCTCAAGTAACAGACATAATCCTTTAAATCAGCCACTATTAGTTTTGTACAACATACACTTTTGTAATTCACATTCAAACCTTCACCTGCGATGAGGAAAATTTATTCATATTTGTTCCTAGAACTCTTTGTTTCTCCACACGCCCTGGGATGATTCCATCGATCGAATTTTTCAATAAATTGAATCCAGCAGCGATTTATGCTGTGACCAACCTGCTGTATTTAAGAGAAGGTTGATACTCGTGCAAGGTTACAAATCATACTAAAATATATTAGGAAATACCTGTTTACTAAATTCTGAATTTAAGATCAGAAAGAAGTACAGATAGAAAGCTAATGTGTAAAGGATATCGATAAAAAATAACTGTGGTTTTCATAAGATCATATCCAGTGACTATTGACCTTAATAGGGGATAAAGGTATGCGCTAAATTCCTTTTATGTATCCATCAATGAGTTTAGGAATGGCCTGATAAATGTAAGATGCCATTGATAAGTTTAGAAACTTAAGAAGTGGTAATTAAAATAATTTTACTCAGATGGCGATTTTTAAAAATTCTCTGTCCATTTTCATTGCATTGTGGTTTTTCTACTGAGGAATAAGAAAGGCTGACACTCTTGAAGCCGAAGTAGAAAAAATTGTTCTAGTTTAAAACTTTATTTTATATTCATTTTTTGGGAGGATCTGGTCGTTTGTGATCCATCACCATCAAGTCCTTGTTGAAAAGGTTATTAAACTCCAATTTTTTCTAATAATATAATTTTCAAGAAAATTAACACAGGTAACGACTTAGTTGTTTTTGGAAGATGGTAGATGGTAGAATATATAGCAAAGAATGACCAATTTATTTTTGTTATTCTCTATAGTAATTCTCAGTTCGATTTTTTTAGTTATAAAATCGGACAGAACTAAATTTGGAGAAGGTGGACATTTTTTTCAGCCAAAAAAATTATATCACATTGTACCTATATTTAAAAAGATATACATTTTTGTTAACGCAGTTAATGACTATTAATTTGTAATTATTAATTGCAATAATATCTCGTATTATTAATAATATAACAATAAAATATTATTTATGTAGTATATACAAATTCATAACATTACTTATAAATTCAAAAATAATTATTGTTGTATTGAGGGATTAATTTTTGTTAATTGTAGTTTCCAAATTTTGGTTCTTTAGGCCTATTTTAGCAAGGGTATATCACTTTTTATATCGATTATGAAAAAAATGACATAATTGTTTTTGAGTTTGAATTCGTAATTATTTTGTTTTATGATAATTTGATCTAGAAAACATATATATTCCTCTTATCAGCACATCTTTTTTAATGATTGAAAAGACGCCTTTTACAAATGATAGGGAAGGAAATTCTACCAAGAACTAAACTATAGAAACCGCCTAATAAGAAATTTATATTAAAGTAAATTGAAATATGAAATGATCTTTTAACGAAAATAGGACTCTTATTAACCAGCGGACATAGGACAAGTTATAATATAAACTTTATTATAGGACAACTGGCAACGCTATAGTCAACAGATATCAAGCATACCTTTAAAATATATGTACAGTCAAAATATGAAAATAAATACTTTAGAAAAAATAAATTTCTTAAAAAAAATTAACAAATCTATCAGTAAGTGTCAACTATGTCTCAAGAGTTTTTTTTATCAAACCAATAGCGTTGAGCTCAGAATATTGGTCGCTAACAAAAAAAACAAAAACAAAATCCCTTCTCTTTTAGTTTAAACGACTAACTTGCAAAAAATATTTGGTCCTTTAAATAGCAGTAGTGTGTGCAGGATGCGCAAACCTAGAATTAGGGGGACTGTATAAGAATCCTGATATTATTATAGTTGTCAATGTTGGTCACCTCCAGTGGAATATTACAAGCATGTCATCAGACCAGATACCTCGAAAGATACTGGATGAAAAGATCTATGCCACCAGAAGAGTGGGGAGACCCTAATTAGTATGGATGTAAGATGTGTCAGGTGATGCGATATCCATCCTGGCTCTTCTTAACTGGAGGGCAATCGTAACTAACAGAGATGACAGGTGAATCAAATTGCACGAGGCTCTGACTCTGCAAGAGTTATAGTACCAAGAAAGAATAAGATAAATTTATTTATGGACAATTTAAAATGATCATTATTATTATTGAAGTGACATATAAAAATACAATCGGATTTTCGAAATAGTGTGAATTTTGCCAGTAATGCAGCTGTTTAATAAATGTTGAATATTTTCGGATGGTCACACAGATATCTCCTGAATTTGCACCCTCTTCTTCACAGTCGCTGGAGTCACCGGTACGCTGGAAGTACGCAATGGTGGAGTGGGCGGAGGAGGTTTCCTCTCTTTCATTTCGACAGCTTCAGGTTCAGGCCGCTTCTTCCTCCGCCTTTGGATGTAGATGGCTGAGAATATGAGAGCATTGAGGAGTAGAAGAAGGCAGCCGAGGCCCAGCGTGATACCGAAAGCCGTCGAAGTCGAGTAATAGTTTCGTTCAAGTTCTTGGGCCTCTTCTACCCCAGAGAGACCTAGAGGTTCGTCGCTGGTCGAGTTGGGCGGGCATTCCAGAGGCTCCGAACCTCCTTCCGGAACTCCCGTTGTTGGAGGAGCTCGAGTGAACGATTCTGGTCTAACTGCACCTGTATAAAGCAAACATGAATTGATTAAAATCATTATATATATATCTATCTATCTATATATATATTTTTTTTATTTATTTTAATGAAATTTACAACTGCATTACATTAAAAATACAACAAGTAAATGTGACATTGGTAACATGACATGTACAACATGAGAAATTGGTAGAACTCAAATTATAGTTCTATATTAGAAGGTCCCGAGGCTATCTTCTTTTCAGAAGCCTCGGAGGGTTATCAGGGATCGAGGAGGAAGCAAGGTTTGAAACGAGAGGGTTCGGATGGTTCTGCAGTTTGTTATGGAAGGATAGGTATCTGGATTGGGCCAAATCGGAAACATATGGAACATTAAGGTCTTTATGGATGATTTTGTTTGTGACAAGGATTGGATACGAGAGGAATTCGATGGTTTAGTGGAGCCCCAAAGCTCAATTCTTTAAGTCCAAATAGGTCTTATTATTGTCATATATATGAGTCGTTTGTAATTGATTGAAAGCCTAGAGCGTTTGTCTAGTATGTGTTGGAGTAGTCGGAAACGTCGAGCGGTTTCTTGTCGTTTCAGTCTTGTATGAAGATTCCATGTGAGTCGTTTGTCGAGGTGTAGTCCCAGGTAACGGATTTGTTCAACTGGGATAAGTGGGGAATTGTTAAAGGATACTGTAGGACAGAAGGTCATAGGTTTGCGAAGCAGGGTAAAGGTAATTTGATGGGATTTATTGGAGTTTGTAAAAATAAATCTTAAAAATAGTCAATACTTCTTTCATTTAATCAGTTTTTCGATCATAGTTGGTTTGGTTAAGAGTCCAGTTAATAATAAAAACAATATTCTAATACAGAGGTCTCCAAACTTATTGGCCCGATGATCATATTGAGTCCGACACTATGCCCTGCTTTGAGAACTCCACTAAGTCTCGTGAAGAGATAAAAATCTGGTGTGGGCAACACACAACTTTCACTTACCTCTCTACTTTGAATAGAAATTATTTTCTGCCAATGTTAGAGTATTATAAAATTTTTGATGTGCCTTTTAAACGGAGCTAAAGCTTAAAGCTTACAAATAACAAACTATTAAGACCATTAAAATTACAAGTCTATTTATTATATCGATGGCAGGCAATAAAAATCTAGTTTTATAAACCACATAACTTAATTCTCTGAACCCTTCAGTTGACAGAATGACTAATTACAATTTTAACATTTGTGAGTAATGTCATTTTCGTGATATTTCTAGTTGGAAAAGTTATATATATATATATATATATATATATATATACAGACACTGAGCAAGTTGATTTCAGAGTAGGTGATTGCAGTGTTGAAATATTGAACTGTGAATAAAGATATAAATTTCTCCACTAGAAATATCACTTCAATTAATAATCAAGAATGTTGAAATTGGAGTTAGTCATTCTGGCAACGGAAAGGTTCATATATGCCTAGAGATATTTGAAAGTACATCTGAATATTTAATCTATAAATGATTATCGATTGTAGGACTATTAGTTATTAAACTGTTATTTTCCATTGTAAAGTTTACTAAAATGAAATTACGAGATTTTCAATGCCTTACATGGATAGGTCAAAAGTTGTCACTGGATAATGTAGGGATTTCACTGGAAAAATTCATTAAATTATTCACTAATTTAATTTTGTAAAAGATTACTTGATGATTTTTACTTTCACTTACGTATATATGCAATATATAGTAAGGAAAATTATTGCGATCGTGAAGAATTTCGAATCTGCGTTTTCAAAGGATATACACGTTTTGAGGTACCCTGAGTCCAAATAACCAAGTCCCGCAAAATGGTCTGTGTGTCTGTATGTTAGTAGTCTAGCTCAAAAACGAAAAATCGTGCGAAACTGATATTTCGTATTTAAGATATGTGTATCCCTTACATGTGACAGCAACTTTTTTCTTAAAATCGGCCAACCGGAAGAGCCAATTTATATCAACGCTGAAACACATTTTTACGATTTTCTCGAAAATGGCTCTAACAATTTTATTAAACTCGGTGTATCAGTGTATTATTAAGAGGTCTTTAATATCAGCCAGGTCTTATACACATTAATGTAGCCTTATAGGATTTAAATGCCCAATGTTCATATGTGTCTTCCTCTAAAATATTTTTAATTGGATTTATTTAAAAAAAAAAAATGATCATCTCAAGTTATTCAGAATTACAAAAAAAAAAAAAAAAAAAAAAAAATGCTAAATATAACTTTTGAAAGAATTTGATGATAAATGAAAAATAAAAATGCCTATCCAGCTCGAAAGTGAATCCCCGGAAATACATGTCAGAATGTATATGTATAACATATCGTTGGAAAGCGGATAAATTTAGAAAAAAACAAATATCTAATATAGAAAGTTGTGGAAGGTAAAGGAAAGTGGCGAAAATATTATAAATAATAATGTCAGAAAACTAACATTATTTAACGTAAATCACATGTTTCCAATGAAATTAAATGAAATTTTCTTACTATATGTAAACTTTTAAATGTTTTTCTAAGATTGAAAAAAAAGTATTTAAAATTCACCGAATCAAGCCAATGACATTGTTTAAAATACTATTTCATTTTACGTGTATGAAACAAGAAGTGAAATATAAAAATATTTCAAGGATATGTTCATAACCTTAAATATATTTAATGTACTTTAATAACTCTAGATATGATGTTATATTTAAATACTTAGGTATCTATCGCCCGATTATCCCAAAAAGTCATCAAGTAACCTTTTAGAAAATTAAATTAGTGAATAATTTGATGAAGTTTCCCTTCGTGAAATCCCAACATTATCGACTTACAATAGTCCTACGATCCATAATCATTTATAGGTTAAATATTCATATATACTTTCAAACCTCTGTAGGCATATATGATCCTTTTGGTTGTCAGAATGACTAACTCCAATTTCAACATTCTTTATTATTAATTTTAGTGATGATTCTAGTGGCAAATTGATACCTTTATTCACAGTTCTATATTTCAACATTGCAATCATCTACTTTGGAATAAACTTACTCACTGTCTGTATAGATAACTTTTTCAACTAGAAATATCATGAAAATGGGATTACTAAAAAATGTTGAAATTGGAGTTAGTCGTTCTGTCAGCTGAATGGTTCAGAGACTGAAGTTATGTGGTTTATGAAACTAGATTATTAACTTCCGTCGATTAAATAAATAGACTTTTTGTAATTTCATAGACTATTTGTAACTCAGATTCGAAAATTTTCACGATCGCAATACTTACCTTTACTACATATTTCATATATAGGTACGTGAAAGTAAAAATGGATGTTCTATAAATGATACTTTAGTTGTAAATGTAGGTTTCTAAAGGAACAACTGAAGCAATAAACGTATTAATGCCGTGTTTAGGTGATTAATTAAATTTCCTATTTTAAAAAAAGTTATAAAAATTTTATCATGAAATCAAATAAATTTTCGCCATGTAGTTGTTTAATAAATTGTACCACCAATCTACGTACATTGCAGTTGAAAGAATGACTACAACAACGTCAACATTATTTAGTCAAGTGCTTTTAATATTTCGGATTGAAAATCTATCTTTAAAACTTCGGAGAAATACTAGTAATTGTTGATATTACTTTCATACTATTGGATAAGGTAATAATTTTCCAAGGAAAGATTTGGAATTTACGTCATTTTACTAAAAGTAATAGTACTTTATTGAATAATTTTGGAATTGGAGTTGGTCATTCTGTCTTTTGAAAGGTTCAAATAAATATTTATTTTCATTGGATAGTTTACTAAATAATTTTCATTGAATGGTTGCCCTTTTATTTCTTTTTTTATGTTATTATTGCTATATATATATATATTTTTTTTTACTTACAGCAAAATGTCATATATAAAAATTGATCATAGAAGAGAAAATCTATTATTTCTTTATGATATCTTATTATAGTTTCATATTTTATTTCCCTCTGCTATTTTCTATTTATAGCTGTCTACTTATATCAGTTGCAGACTATAAAATGTCAGCTTTAGAGTAAAGGGAATAAACCAGTAAAATTGTTACATATGAACTTTTGCACTAATAGTAGCGTTGTTCATTTAAGGAATATTACCTTTGTTAAAGAAATATAATTAATTTTTTTTTTAGCACTTGATATTTATTTCCTCCAAAAAAATTATGTTAAAAATATCGGGTTGGCATATAAGTCCTTTCGGTTTTTCAGGATGAAATAAAACTCAATGTACTATAGACTTAAATTTATTTTAATCTACAATAAATTGACCATTATTTAATATGACTTTTTACCATCTTTCCACTAACTGCATAATGCCATGTTCATCGAATGTCTGGAGTTTATTGTTAAAAAAGCTGATCCTCTTCCTTTTGGAATTTTTTTCCAATCATGAAGTTCTGCAGAGACCTGAATAAGTGGTAGTCACTTGAAGTTAGGTCTGGTGAATACGGAGGGTGGGGCACAAGGTCCTATTCAAGTTCTATAATTTATTGCGGGTGACCAATGAGGTATGGGGACTAGCGATGTCTTATAAATTATTAGCCCTATGTATTCATATAGAAAAATCTACCAATGTTTATGTAGATGATGCTTTAACCGAACACAGCTGTCTACATTGGTTTGCAAATGTCGCAATGTTTCCAGGTTTAATGTTTGGGTCCCTCACATGATTTATTTTCGAAAATCACAAAAAAATGCTATAACTTCAAAACGACTTTGGATATCTACAAGAAATTTAGCAGGAATTTAGGGTCACATAAACTACAAAAAATGACATCAACTGGACCTTTGTAAACGAACTACAAATGAAGATAAAAAATAAAAACCTATAAGATATTTTTGTTTACTTATTCCTTATGTAGGCACTAAATCAAAAAACCATTCATAAGGCTTAGGTCCTAGACCTGGTGTTGTATTGGTGTAACACAACACCCTTCCGATCACGGGCGGATCTATGGGGGAGGGGGAGGGGTCTTTCGGGCTGAAGCCCCCCAAAATGATAAAATATATTTATTTATAATAAATATTTTTCTTTATTTATTGCTTATGAAGGCATTACCGTCGTCCACTGGCAAAACTGTGCCCTCCTATCCTTAATTGTAACAGGGATCACCATGGCAGCGAGTGAGCGCATTGCATTACCCAGTTATACGAGTTGTTTTTTATATCTAACAAGTAACCACGGGCGGATCTACGGGGGGGGGGCTTTTGGGCTGAAGCCCCCCCCTCCAAAATGGTAAAATATAACCATGTTTTATCGAAAAAAATATTATAAATGTATCTCTTAAAGTATTATTGTTTATGTAATTACATTTAAAAGGGCTTTATGAATCACTTAACCACCATTCCATAAAGGTAGTTAGTTTTTTTCTTTTTTTTCAAAGTAATTATCGTTATTTTTATGAAAAAAACAGCTTTCGGGCTGAAGCCCCCCAAAAATTAAATCCTAGATCCGCTAGTGCTTCCGATCATTCGTATCTCTTCAGGATGTTCTCCAAATTGGATGTTACTATATCCGCTGGAAGCTGAATTATTGCTCTTCAAAGCCGTATGATTGGTTTTTTGATTTAGTGCCTACATAAGGAATAAATAAACAAAAACTCCTTGTAATTTTTTATTTTTTATCTTCATTTGTAGTTCGTTTACGAAGGTCCTGTTGATGTCATTTTGTGTATGTGGTCCTAAATTTCTTGTAGATAGCTGAAGTCGTATTGAAGTTATAACTTTTGTTTTTGATTTTCGAAAATAAATCATGTTAGGGACCCAAACATTTAATCTGGAAACATAGCCGAGCTTGTCTATATGGTTTTCTACGCTTGTGTGCGACACATTTAGGGCCATAGCAATCTCTAGCACTGATTGGGTGGGATTTTGATCAACAATGGCCTTAACATTGCTCGTTTCAATGATCAAATTATATTATTTGTTTAGGGTTGATCAAACTAAGTTGATATTACTCCCCCCCCCCCCTTCATGGGGTACATGTAAAACATCGCCAAGGTAACATCGTGCCGACGGTGGTGTCATGTACACTAAAACAAAAGGAGAAAATGGGCGACTAAAGCCAAGAGAGGACGACTTCTCTTTCCTCTTCAAGACTTTTTAATTCTTTCTTTGTTCTACCATGGGAGGAGGTATGGAAGAGTAGAACACTCCGTACCGTACCGATTACCGTACCATCAGCATTATCCATAATTAGTCATCATGCAGCCACAGGTAAGTAACAATACCACAATCCAAATCCACTAACCATATTGTAAAACTCTTACATTCAAACCTCCATTATATTTGTATTATATTTGTTATTAATACATTCCACTGAATTCTTTTACCAGTCCAATTATCTTTCTGTACCATATTATATAAAAAATGAAGGTATAGATCCCAATTCATTATGATTTAAGTGAAAATGAGTGTATATGAGATTAAATAATTCAATAAGAAAATGCTCAATTTTTGAAAATTTTCGTACATAAAAATTTGTAATTTATTATAAGATGAAGCTATTCACAAAATTTTGGACGGATGTTATTAATTTGATAAAAAGGGATCCGCGGACTAATATGATTGGTATGAATACAATCATTGCAATATTTTATTTGTTTACTAGCTTCACGTGGCCACGCGCTGCTGTGGCATAGCCTGGCAAAATGAAAAAGAAAGAAAATAGAAAGCACATATGAGTAGATTAGTAGCAAACGACATCTGTCGTTTTTAAAAAGTTGGGAAACAAATTTGTTATGATTCAAATTGAACATTCATAATCATCTGAGTGAATACGCCGTCATTCATAATCATCAGAAACAGTCTGAGTTGAACTTATAAAACTAAATTAAAAAATTAATAAAAAAAAAAACGTATAATAGTATTGAACTACATAAGGATTATCATATAAATTCTTCAAATAATAATTTCAATTACTGTAGTAATTATAAAACTTTCGATTAATCAATAAATAAAAAAAAATGCTTGCCTACCTTCGGTAGTGAGGAAGCAAAAGGAAACGGCTTTTTCTGAAGAGAAAGCACTAAATGTTTAAAAATCAATAACTGTGCAACGAACCGTCCGATTTCGATGATTTTTTTATTTATTTTGTCAGCGATCCAGAATTCTTTTAAAATAAATGTGGGTATTATCAGTCAAAAATTGTGTACTTTTTTAGTTATCGTCAAATAAAATATTGAATCCATCGTAACATTTTTCAGCTTGTTTTTGGGAGAGTACATTATACACATAAATTAAAAAGGTTTCAATGGGAAGACTTTAGCCAAGTTTCGTTAAAATCGGTAAAGCCGTTTTGGTGTACATTTTATAGCGACACATTTTTTGCTGCTTTGAACAGAAAAACATTTACATTTTTTTTTTAAATATATAAAATTATCGTAAAACTGAAGTACTATGCCAGAAACCTTCCCAGGAGTGTACGGAACAACTTCCCAAAGTTTCATGGCGATCGGTTGAATGGTTTAGTAATGCACTAAGGACAAACAGACGGACAGACAGACATACATTCATTTATATATATATATATATATATATATATATATATATATATATAGATTTATAGAATGTTATTTATTTAATATTTGACCTGCGTAGTAGTGACTGGCCCTCTCGTGGAAGTGGTGGTGACGCATGCTGACATCTTGGTCCCCAGGCTGGTGGAGCTGAGGTATCAGGTTCAACCAGATGGCCATCTTGTGACCCCTGTAATGGCTCTTCATTTTAGGTTTCAAAGCTGCAACAGAATAAATCAACTGTTAATAATAATAATAATCAAGTGAGCATTAATTAGGAAATTTAATTTCAGGACTTCAGCAAAATTTTTCTAGTTATTTATTCACAAGAATCGCAGTACAGAACCTTACAAAACAAAAATAAAATAAAATTCAGGTTTTATTAAGCCTCGAATAGTTAGTTGGATAGGTCATCTGGAACTCTACAATTATATTCGTGGAGGGGTAAGAGAAATGATTGGCTATGGAGAAAATTGGCAAAGCAGCAGGCAGGGATAATATAATGCCAGAATTTATTAAATATGGAGGAAAAGAAATATTCAAGCGCAACCAGACCAAAAGCGAGAATCATAGAGCAATATGCCTATCCTCTGTAATATATAAATTAAATACAAGAATATTGGAACAGAGGCTCAGGAGATTGGTGGATCATGATCTGAAAGAGGATCATGGCTTTATAGCCTTGGAGCCAGGGCTTAAAAATCGACCTGATCGTAGGCGAAGGTTTGATTGTAAATTGCGAAAGTGTATGTTATTCTGAGTAAAAAGAACCTTCTCTACCATTCCAGAGCCGCTGCTTTAAAAAATGGCGGCTGATTTAAAGAATATTGGGCCAATAATTTGAGGATCGAAACTGGAAATCTATCGCGACAAATATGAGAAAAGTTTTTTTAAGTTGTAGATATGGGTTTAGATATGTGAAAAAGCAAAATTGCTAATACGGGCCACCAAAGGAAGAAAACTTTTTATAGCCAAAAAAGTCAGATTTTTAAAATTTTTTTTTTACCTATAACTTCTAAACGATGCATCAAAGCGAAAAAATTATCGTTTAATAAATAATAAAACGTTAAATTTTGCGACAAACAAGTACATAAACTTTATAATTTCGTTACGCGGCAAGGTATAAAACCACGTTAAACCAACGCTGATTTTTACCACACTTGTCAAAAACTGAGACAAATTACTATAAATGGCCCTGTAAATTGGTAATGTGTTCCCTTAAAGGAAAAATCCAAAGAATCAAAGTTGTAGAACACCAAATTTTGCGTAAACTGAGTACAAAATAATTTAATGTAGGTCACTTACTGCGAACAAAATCGGTAATCTCCCGATGGTTAGAAATTGGTAATGAAGGTTAACGTTATTTTAAATATTTGAACAATATGAGTGCCTATTCTACTGAGTTATTTTTGTTTAGAGTCTGTTACATGCAGTATAAGCCTCTTTTCCACCTCCCAACAGCAAAGGATTTTGATAAAGGATGTTTCGAAAGATACTGAATTTTATAACTTTGATTCTATAGGTTTTTGCTATAAGGGAACTCAGTTTCAAGTTACAGGCCCATTTATAGTAATTTATCTCAGCTTTTGACAAGTTTGGTAAAAATCAGCGTTGGTTTAACGTGGTTTTATACCTTGCCGCGTAATCAAATTATAAAGTTTATGTACTTGTTTGACGCAAAATTTAACGTTTTATAATTTATTAAACGATAAATTTTTCGCTTTAATGCATCGTTTAGGAGTTATAGGTGAAAAAAAAATCGAAAAAAATCTGACTTTTTTGGCTATAAAAAGTTTTCTTCCCTTGGTGGCCCGCGTTAGCAATTTTGTTTTTTCACATGTCTAAACCCATATCTACAACTTAAAAAAATAAAAACTTTTCTCATATCTGTCACAATAGATTTTCGGTTTCGGTCCTCAAATTATTGGCCCAATATTCTTTAAATCAGCCGCCATTTTTTAAAGCAGCGGCTCTGGAACGGCAGACAAGGTTGTTCTTTTTACTCAGAATAACATAAACTTTCGTAATTTACAATCAAACATTAGCCTGTCAGGTCGATTTTTGGGCCCTGGCTCCAGGGCTATAAGACCAAGGAGGCAAACCCAGGATCATAATTTCTCATTAAGAATGGTTGTTTAGAAAGCATGGGATAGAGAAAGAAGCCTACTTTTAGCATTCCTGGACTTGAAGGCTGCATTTGATTCGATTCCTCGCCAAGAGATTTCGAATGCTCTACAAGAAAAACGAGTGCCATCCAATCTCATCAGCGCTATCAGATCGGTATACCAGAGTCCCAAGGGAATAGTGTGACTTAATGGATCTGAATCAGCCATTTATGCGTCAAGCGGACGCCATTATAAAGGCGTCAAGCAAGGAGATAGCCTAAGCTCACTACTATTCATCATATGCATGGATGAAGTATGGAAGGTTTGTAAGCGAAGGACACCCGAGCTCTTTTTTATGCAAATGACGTGGTCCTGATTGCCGTCACCCAAGAAAGTCTTCAGATGGCTGTCAATGAATGGTCAGAAGAACTCCAGAGGAGGGGAATGGAAATAAACCATACAAAAAGTAAGACGATGCTCTTCGGCCGAGATATGGAAGGGCAAGCTCTCATAAAATGTAATAATGAGCCATTAGAAAATTTAAATAACTACCAGTATTTGGGCAGGATGGAAGGATCGACCAGGAGGTTTTAAATAGAGTCAATGGTGTGTATTACTCTACATGCACTACAATATTAGGGAAACAGGAGGTAAGAAAACAAAAATAGCTTTATAGTGGTAAAACTATTTTTATTAAAAGCCAACGTTTTGAACAAACTTTGCAGGTCTTCTTCAGGGCTAGAACGGACAAAATACAAAAATATAGAGAATTGTGGAAGTTACAAAACATTTAGACAAAAATTATAAACAATGTGAATAAGCTTATTAAAATTATAAACAGTAAGTACATTAAAATATGAACAGAGTAAGCTAAGTAACAAGATCCTAAACTGAAGTAAATTTACTTATATTTATCAAAAACATTTAAGATTCGAAAGCGGAATTATTTTTTGAAATTGATTTCTACTTTATCATTAGCATATCAATTCCTAACTTCTCTCCATCTTTGAGCCAAATCGAAAATACGGTCTTTAAGATATAGGCGTATCACGGAAAATAGGTTTGTGACTACATTAAACATTTGTGACTACACACGTGACTACAATTGTGACTACACACGTGACTACATTAAAAAAGAGATTGAACCATCGGTTATCACTACTAAGACGAATGCTACACCATAAAAACAAACTATCACTTTCTAACAAAATTACTATATACAACATGCTACTCAGACCAATATGGACGTATGCCTCTCAGGTGTGGGGTTCATGCAAAAAAACACACTTACAGACTATTCAAATTTTCCAATCTAAATTTCTCCGGTATATCACTCATTGTCCCTTCTACATAACCAATAAATCACTTCATAAAGACCTACAAATATCACAAGTGACTGATGTAATTAAAAAATATTATATGGCTTTTCCATGACTCCTTAGCTGGACATCCTAATCCACTTGAACAAACATTACTAACAGACACACTACCACAGAATCCACCAAGGAGACTCAAGCGCCTCTGGAGCAGAGATCTGCTACATTAAGAGTCACGTTAGGAGTGCCTTCACTGGGAGGCTTCTCCAATCACGTATTCACGCTAATCCCGGAGAGGAGGTTCGCTAACGAACATTAGCCATATGCCATATGCCAAAAGGCATTTGTAAAATTGCTCAATAAATAAATTTATTATTATTATTATTATTGGGCATATTTAAGAGAAAGTAGTCGGAATGCAATGAAATTGATACAGTATCAATTTTTTATCGATACTTCTTATCTTTCTTACTACTTCGAGTCAAATCGAACGAGCTTTTTCTGAAATATTGGTGTAACTCTGAAAATACGCGCGTGCATAACCGGAAGTGTTGGATGGAATTTAATGATATTGGTATGGAACCATTTAGAAAATTTAATAATAATAGGATAAATTATAGAAGATGATATGCCCGTTATATCGATTTAACGACAGGCAACTAAGCAAATTTGATCCTTAATGTTTGAAACATAAAACGTAAAGCAAATTTTCGATTCAAGCACAGCATTTTTTTTAACCTCCTGCACTAATACATGCTTCCTTAACTTAGGTAGTGTGCACAGGCGAATCTACTGAGGGAGTAGGGGGGAGCTTTCGAGCTGAAGGCCCCCCAAAATGGTAAAATATTACCATGTCTTAAAAAAAAAAAACTATTTAAAAAATATCTCCAAAAGTATTATTGTTCGTGTAATTACATTTAATTTCTATTAAATTAAATTTTTTTTTTTTTGAAAACTTATTTATTGAAAAATATTATAAGGGACAAGTCTGGCTCGGAGTTCTCTCGCCTGATTGTAAATAGTGTATATAGGCATACATACCTATATACACTATTTACAATCAGGCGAGAGAACTCCGAGCCAGACTTGTCCCTCCAACTGTGGAGGGAAAAGCATGACTCCAGGAGATCCCTGCTCTTCTCTCTCAACCGCGTCACTGGGGCTAAACCCAGTGGAGATTGAGCAAGACTGCTTTAGCCACACACACTCATGTTATGAGTGGAGAATCTGGACTTTAAGAATCACTTAAACACCATTTCGTATAGGCAGTTAGGTTCTTTCTTTTTCATTCAAAGTAATTATCGTTACATTAAACAAAACAAAAAAAAAACTTTCGGGCTGAAGCCACCCAAAATGTAATCCTGGATCCGCTAGTGGTAGTGAGAAAGCAAAAGAAAAAAAAAAAGCTGAATCATATATGTCAATCATTATGATTTGTTAATCATGATAAATCCTGTTGGATTGTAGTGATCCGGAATAATATATATCACGAAAAAAGGCACCCTTCGAACAAATAATGGATATTTTGGGTGCTTTATGTATTTGGCAGTGCTAACCCGAATCAATCAGTTTATTGGGCAGGATTCTGTATTGATGTTCCTGTACAATGGCCGCTACAAAATTTACAACTTTTCATAACCGGTAAAATCCTCCGATGAAATCCGCTCTGGAAATTTAACCTCGTTCGTGGTTTGACGGATTTGACCTCTCTTTCTCAAAACATTTCCACGGTTTTACTTCAAAAGAGCCCGGATTATTTATATTTAAACGAAGGACATATTCTGTTATTGTTGTGCCTTTTAATATGGCAAAGAATGAATTTTGATTAAAATTATTTATTAAACGGAATTAATTCATTTTAATGTTGAAAGATGATTTTAGGAAAGAGACTACAATAATTATTAGTAGAAAACGACCTTTTAACTCTCGATAAATAATTACTTTATTTCAAATTCATCTAAATTTTCTCCTCTTCAGGCATCTTCAAGGATAATCTGATTTTACATATAATTTAAATTTTCATCTGAAAAAATCATATACAAAAATCTTTCAGAGGATTTACTATTAGACATTAACCCATTTATAAAACCATGATAACCTTAAAAAGTTTATTCACTTGTCAACAATATATATATATATCAAAATATAAAAACTTACTCTCTGTCTATATATATATATATATTTTTTAATTGTACATGAAATAATGTTCGATAATTGATAGATTTAAATAATTTATATAAAAATAATAATATATTATGGTTTTAATTTTAGTCAGGTAGTTTTTAAATATTTTAATGTTGGCAACGCCTCTCATCCTTGAAGGATTGGTCTCATTCGGTTGTGTTCTTTGACTAAGTGTGCAAGTGGATACACTGCTATTAGCCACTAAGTTTTTATATTTTTATAAATATATATATATAGTTTAGATCCTATGTTAACCTTTTCAATATATCGCTAGTTTTCCATTGACTATAATAAATAACAAAATTTTAATTTTATAAACCAAAATTATCACCAATCTTTTTTAAAAAAGTATAAATATAAATATCGAAATTGAGGCTTGTCAGTTCTTAATGATATTCCTCGGTTGTCGTATACTGTATTTGATACATAAGTCGTTTATTTACAAATAACTCTAAATCATTGAAAATTTTTATATAACCACGAAAAACTACATTTTTTGTTCTAATTGTAATATCCTTATATTTTATTTAATGATTCATTGAAACTAAGGTCAAAGAAAACCATAATGGTGTTTTTTATTTCTTATAATAGTGGTTGTTTATTATAATAGTGGTTATAAAATTATAATAGTGGTTGTTTATTTCTTAATAAAATAAACAACATTTTTAAACAATTTAAAATAACGTATATTTGTAACATGTATGGTATCTCTAAAAATCGTTGGGTATTTTAATAATAATCAATAAACATTGCAACTAAAATTGAGGTCGCTTTTGAAACGAATTAAACTCTAAATATGGTAGGTATTAAAAAAAAAAATCGATTTGTCTTGGATTTAGGGGAAAAAAATATGTATAATGTATGAAGGAGGTAATTTAATGAAGTCATAATATAAAAAGTCAACTTTTTTTGTTTACAGTAGAATAAATTGATTTTTAACTTTCATTCAAATAAAAACATTAACGATTTGATGGATTTAATTTTTTAATACCCAAGACTTCATTGAGAAATGCAAGTATCATTCTTAAAAAAAAGAAGGTCTGTTTTAAAAATTAACTTCGTTTTAATTTTCAGGTTCGTTAAAAAAAAAATATTTGTACCATCATATTCTTTGGATGCTTTACATGGCAATTGATTCTTATCTAGATTTCTAAAAAAAAAAATCAATTAGGGCTTCATTGAAAATTATTGACTCATAGTCAGATATAGTAAATCGTATTAGTAAAAAAAGCCTTTTTAGTCTTGGAAAATAATTACTTTATTTCAAATTTATCCAAATTTTCGCCTCTCCACGGATCTTCAGAGATAATCTGATTTTACTTATAATTTAAACTTTCATTTGAAAAAAAACATATACAAAAATATTTCAGAGGATTTACTATTGGACATTAGTCCATTTATAAAATCATAATAATCTTAAAAAGAATATTCACCAGTCAACAACATACATAAAACTCTAAGGCATTGCGGGTAATACAGAAAGAAACTTTTTAATAAAAATAATATATTTTGTGGAAATATTTTGATTTCGTAGATTTTTAATATCACTATAGTAGAAAGTTATTTCTTATTTAGTCTTGCTCATATTGGGTTGGTAAATGAGTCTTTTCGGTTTTTCTATTTATTTTTATGTCACTATGATACACTATTTATCTGATGAATTAATCCCTAAGGTGCGTTGTTAATATGTCAAAAGCTATATCTCTTAACTCTTGTTGAAACTAAATTAGTATTGTGTTTGCTTTTGCACTGTGAATATGGAAGAAAATATCATTCATTATCGGTATATTTTGTAATATTACTTTAATTTGTATGCTAATAATTAACAAAATTGGATTAATCAATTAAAAATAAACCCCCAGAACTGGAAAATCGGAAGGGTGTTGCGTTCCACCAAGACAATGCTATGCCCCACACCTCATTGGTCACTTGCAATAAATTACTGAGCCTTGGATGGGACCTTTTACCCGATCCTCCCCATTCATCAGATCTAGCTCCAAGTGACTACCGCTTATTCCGGTCTCTGCAGAACTCCATGAATGGAAAGAAATTACAAAAGTAAGGGGGCATCAAAAACCACTTGGATCAGTAATTTAACAATAAACTCCAGGCATTCTATGAACGTGGCATTATGCAGTTAGTAGAAAGATGGAAAAAAGTCACTATAAATAATGGCCAATATATTGTAGATTAAAATAAATTGTATGTCTATATTACATTTAGTTTTATTTCATCCTGAAAAACAGAAAGGTCTTATTTACCAATCCAATATATTTCACTCTCGATAAGTGACTATAAAAACGAATGTTCCTACTTTTCTGTCCCAATCCAATATATTTAATCCAGTACACGATACTGAATAAATTTTTTTTTTTTTAAACTTTTATTATGATATTTACAACTGTATTAGTATGAATACATCAAGTAAATTTGTACAGAGAAATATTACTACATGAAACACGCTTGTTGAGAAACTACACACTGGTAGCACTCTAATCTGAATAAATATAAATTTATCTATAGGAGGGGCTCTTAATTTGAGAGTGATTGAATTTATGTGCTTAATTTTTAAACTGAATGTATATTTTTTAATTTTTATTGCAGGGCATACTAATTACTACAATAACAGTAAACTTTTACTTCATCGTATTAATTACAAAGTATTACCTACATTCTTGATAATATTACATTGTCGATATGAATAAACTAGTCTCCCTATGTGTTTTGACAAAGTTCCTTATACTTTGGATGTATTAAGGAAACTGGTAAGCTAGCTCTTATTAATTTAAAACATGGAATATTGAAATGTAGGAGGAAAGTGTGTTCACGTGGAAAGCATCTACTTAAGGGGCATAGTCTTTGGACTGTTCAAAGGTTTTTATAAATACCTAACATATATGAACTTTGTCAGAGCAGAGATCCCAGACTAACTAATAAAATAAGAGGAAAAATCTAGAAGATACCTTCTTTAAAAAAGAAACAAAAAAAGATAAATTTTTGAAGAGGATCGCGTGCTTTCTAGGAATGGTCTTAAGAAGGAAGAGAGCACAACGAAATTCTAAGGAAAAATGTTTTTCATGACTTCTAACTATGGGAGATAGTTAATTATTTACAATAAACCAAATTAAAGGTACTTTAAAAGTAGACATTGTGTATTTAATTCCTATTAAGCGTCATCAATAGGGATAAGACCTAAATAATATTAAAGATTACTTAATTATACATTGGTGTATCAAGTATAATCAAAGTATAATCAAAGAGTTTAATCAAAATCATTAGAGCCGTTTTCGAGAAAATCGTAAATATCTGTAAAATTGATAATATAAATTCCAGGCTGAGAGTCTTATCATTTCTCCCAGAGCTTGTCCATAGAGTTTGAGAAAAAATAGTCGATTTTGAATTTTGAACTAACAGCCAACCTTCCGACGGGAATAAAACCACTCAATTTGGATCCTCGAAATTCACCTCCCCCCTTTCAAAAAAGATTTTGCACACACAATACTTAGTAATCACACATATAACATTAGCTCAAGCCTTAGAAGTGTGGAAGTTTTTAAGAAGCATCTTGTAAATAATTAATAATTAATAGTAAATATTCTTTTTGGGCGGGAATTATGAATATTCCTTCCGCTTTATCGGGGAACTAGGTTATTTACACTCGTGATTATTAAAACAAAACCCCGGCACTGGATAAAGACTTTTGAGGATGTTTAACTATTGTTGGGAATTTGGGAATCTAATACCTTTTTGACATTGAGTGAGAAGAAACAATAAGAATATATATATATGAAATGTGGGACTTAGTAAATACACTTTGAATGAATTGACTAACCTGGTTTGTTATTCTTCAATCGTGAGGCATATAGGGCAACTAAATAAAATGACTTTTCACTCCTGTATAATAAAACAATTTATTTTGACAACTGTAATAAATTAATGTATAAAAGTCTAATAACTGTAGGCTTGATATTCTTAGTCTTCAATGTAGTAAGCCTCTCTTCCCAGATGACGTCTTCTCGTGTTGGTGTCCAGGCCTCAAGTGCCTGGCGTCCTCTTCCAGCTGCTGCAAGCTACCTGCTCTGACCTTTTTCCTTCTTCATCGATTGTTTATCGATATCAGATTTTTCATTGAATAATTTGTCCACTGCACAATTGAGCACAATTCACAGTGCAACCTCACATTAGTATGTATTATATATTCCTTCTCATTCTCTCACACACTGTCACATAAAGGAGTAAATACAGGGGGCTATCTACTACAATCTGTAATGTAGTTGTTTATTTTACAATAAAAGTAAATCTCAATGTATTTAGTGTTGTATATAAATACAATGTATTAATTTGCAGGAGCCTTTACACAGTATACAATTTACCATTGCCATATTGTTGCATGGAGATATCTTCACATGGTTGCTGGAATGTCCCAGGCAGTAAAGGATATATGAACCTTTGATGTCTCTGGCTAAGAAGCGAATACACCTGGTAGATGGCGTGCGTGTGCTGGCCGGAAATTTATGCAGCGCTGGCTGGCTTCCGGCCAGACTTGGCCGGCGATTTATTGTTTTTTCCCGGGCTTTGGCATCTCCCGCCTTCCCATTCCCGCCAGATTAAAGTCCCCCCCCCATCGCCTTATCGCATCTGGTGAATTGATTCAGTCTGCCTGGCTCTCTTTTGAATTACTGCTAACTCTTCGCGTTTTATTCTAGCAATTTTTTTTTTTTTTTTCTATTTCGGGAATATCATCATCAGACATTCATATATTTCGGGATGAGGATAGAATATTTAACACATTCGGGATGTATGATACTAGTTGCTCGAAGTTTTATTCTCATGTTAAAATTAAAAGTTTGATGGATCATGGATCGTTTCCATTGCTTCCAAGCATATTCAGAAGCATATATTTTTAATAATTTTTTTGATCAAGTATTAAGTTCAATTTCAGATATTTAAGCAAGTTGACTGTCGGGACTATAGCAAAACGCCACATTCAGAGAAGAAATGTTGGTTTTCGTGGACATGGGCCTGGAACTCGTAAATGATGTCGGATTAACTTAATATTAGTAGCCTTACGTTTTCACGGTGGAGGAACACGAATATGACGATAAAATTAGAAAATTTTCACGAAAAAACATAGGAAATGGATGTTTCCTTGTTTAAACTTGAGTTTTTAAATTTGAGTATTGATTAACTTCGAAAATGATAAAGACTTCTTGAAACGCACAATTTTAGATAACTTTTTATAACTGCTGTCTATATTACTATGTACAACCACTATTTTAATGTTGTTTTTTTTACTTTCACTTATCTATATATGAAATATATAGTAAGGGAAAGTATTATGATGATGAAAAATTTCTAATCCGAATTTTCAACAGAAATATATGTGAGGCCCTTTAAGTCCAAATAAGCAAGTTACACAAAATGGTGTGTGTATATGGACAGTCTAGCTCAAAAACGAAAAGTCGTACGAAATTGATATTACTTATTTAAGACAGTAATATGCCTTAGATGTGACAGCTACTTTTCTCTTAAAATCGGCTAACCAGAAGTGCCACTTTATATCAACGGTGAAATACATGATTACAATTTTCTCAAAAACGGATCCAACGATTTTGATTAAACTCTGTGTATCGTGGTATACTTAAGTAATCTTTAATATAATTTTTCAATTTTCAAAATTTAACCCTCTTTTATGGGCAGTAATTATAAAAATTGGCTAAATATAATTTTTGAAGGAATTGAATAATTGAATAAAGGAGAAAAAAAGAAAATTGATTTTGCAGAACGAAAATGGATCTCCGGAAATAATAGTCAGAAGGTATACGTATAATATACCGTTGGATAGCGAAGAATTTTAGAAAAAAATATGTTAAATAAATAAAGATGTAGAACGTAACACAGAGTGACGAAAAATAAATAAATAATAATTTCAGAATTTTTTTTTATTTTTTTTTATTTCTTTATTGAGTATTATAACAATCTGTCTCTTGGACATTGGTTATAGTGAGGTAGGACGACATTCACACTATATGTACTAAAAATAAAATAAATAGAACAAAATAATAATCAAAAGTATATACAATAGATAATAAAATAAAATAACCTAAAAAATAAGAAAATTAAAACTAATAAAAAAACACATGCATACCTATATACAATCAGGCGAGGGAACTCCAGGAGAACCCATCGCTACTCTCCCAACCGCGTCACTGGTACTAAAGCCAGCGGAGATTGATCGAGAGCACTTTAGCCACATACACTCATGTCTTGAGTGAAGAATCTGGCCATTGCCAGAACTCCAATTTATACAATCTACAAAAGGTCGCGAGGCCATTGCCGTTTCAACCTTCTTGGAGGATTATAGGGATGGGAGGTGCTTGATAGGGATTGAGCAAGAGGATTTGGGTGGTACGCAAGGTTCTGGTGAAATTTAGAGAATTTTTCTGGGATAAGGTCTAGGACAAATGGGATGTTGAGGTCATGATGTAGGGTTTTGTTGGTTACATAGAAAGGAGCATCGACTATAGCAGCATTATTTAACGTAAATCACATGTTTCCAAGGAAATTAAACGAAAATTTCTTACTATACGTAAACTTCAAAAATTTTTTCTTAGTTTGCAAAAAAAAAAGTATTTAAAATCCACCGAATCAAGCCAATGACATTGTTTAAAATACTTTTTCATTGTACTTGTGTGGAAGGAGAAGTGAAATATAAAAATATTTCATGGATATGTTTATAAGTACATTTACTTGTAGTTAATTAGCTCTAGATAAGATATTATATTTAAATAATTAGGTATCGATCGACCGTTTATCCCAAAAAATCATGAAGTAAACTTAAACAATTAAATAATTTAGAACTGGCTATGTTATAAGTGAAACTCCTAGTTGAACACACCTCCCTGAAGAAAACCTACAATAATATTGCCACTATTTAGTCTATTTATGACCGCAACCCCGGACCATCTCCTTCCTTATTTTTTATTTTTTTTTTTTGAGGTTTTTTTCAAAACAAATACCTGTAGAATTTTATTTATGTTCAATACAATTGTTAATATTAAATTCGAAAGCATGTTCAGTTATAAAATATATTAATACATACCTAGAAACAATGGCTCTTACTCTTAAACAATGGCTTTTTAAAAGTGAATAAGGATCAATTTTCAGGGGGATATCGGAGCTTTTTTTACATCGCAGTCTTTTTACAAATTTGATTTAAAAACACCTATTTTTTTTTAACAAAATAGGAAAAAGATTCGATTTAAAACAAGATTTTTATATTATATTTTTTCTAGTTAAGCAGAATAAAACAAAGCTTTTTGTTAAGAGTTTTTAAAGGGTATGGAATAAATAGACCTTTAGGACTCGGTATGAGCAACTTTCGTCCGAGGAACTTTTATATTGCTTCCCAGAAGCGAATAACTCCCGAAAAGAGAGTCGACGAGGAGTAACGAAACAGAACAAAAAAAAAAGTAATAAAACAGTTTTGGGCTTGAGATGTGTAAACAACATGAGTTCTCCATCCTTTATTATACGTCAGTCAGTTCTAGCTTCCTTCGGGCAGTAGGCAGTAACTTACTGCTTTCAAAGAGAGAACTACAATGATAAAAGCACCGAATATCTAAAGAGGCTTTTTATGCTACTAACATCGAACTATAGAGGAGTAGTCTGAAAAGAAAGTTGTTGAATCGCCTCACGCCTTACTACATAAGTGCATTTTTTAAAAAAAGAAAGATTATTATGCTTACCAATTTTTTAAGGAGAAGGGTCTTAAAAGAACCAAAAATACGCCAACAATTATAATAATAATAATAAAAAATTATTTAACAAGGCGATATTTTGATTTAATACTCCCAGTAGTCAAAATTCGGCCATTTTTACTTTCCTACCTATACTAGGTAAGGAAAGTATTGCAATCGGGTCAAATTTCCGACATGCGATTTTCGACGGATCTATACGTTTCAGAGCCCCCTGAGTCCGAAAAACATATTTTTAGCCATTGGTCTGTCTGTCTGTGCCAAGATTTTCTCGGAAGCTACTGAATCGATTTTGTTGCTTCTTTTATTTTGTAGGGTTTTGACTAGTGATGCGTGTGACAGATATTCGGTGCTCCATGCTCAATAGCTTGCGCGCAATAAATGAAAAACATGTTTTTCAATAGACTGTAGCGCAAAAACGGCTCTAACGATTTTGATGAAACTTTCCTATAATGTTCTAATCATTGTTTTATCAATTTCTGTATATAGACTAAATTCCAGAAAAAAATCAGGAAAAAAAGTTATAAAGAAAATAAAAATGTTATGGGGCCTAACACCCTAAGTATATATTTATATCAGTAAAATTTATAATAATAACGGATACGCCGCATGAAAGGTAATGAAATTCCCTACAAAGCCATATAAAATCGTTCATTTTGGACTACTATTAACGAAGTTACGGCTATTCAATTGCCAATGTAAGATTACGGTTTCATATCGTGGTATCAGAAAGAGGTGAATGAGAGAATAAAGATGACTAAGTGAAAGTAAGAAAATCTGTTGCCCGCATCACACAATCTTCACTATTTACTCTACTTTTAACAGAAATTATTGTTTGACAATACTAAGCTATGGCAAAAAGTTTTTGATCAGCAATATTAGGAAGTATTTAAATTTTTACACTGATCTATCTTTGGCCGGTTTACATTGCTTTAGTTTATCCAATGAATCGTACTCAAATCTTATGTTTGATCGATATTCAGGAAAATGTATCTAGTTCAATTCTTCTCTGTTTCTTCTTGAACATATGTAAAGATATAAAAACTTTTCTGAAATAGGTAGGAAAGTCGTGTGAGTGGACACACCAGATATTTTTTATTCGCACCTATCATAATAGTAATGGCAATCAGTGAATGATCAATTGCAAAATATAATTACATGAAAGGCATGAGGTAGAGCAGTACCCAGCGGCACCTCCTCCTAGCGTGATATCTACATTAGGTGAGGAGGTCCCTCATCCAGCTCCTCTTCAGTCTCCTACAGACGTTACCTTTTTTTTTTTTTTTTTTTTTCGTTGTTATTTTTTTTTGTTTTTTTTTTGTTTTTCCCTACCTCGCCTTTTAAGCTATACGGGATTTTCCCGAGCCGGGGGGTGAGGGCGGGGAATTTAAAATCCCCTCCGGCACCGGGACGCGAACTCGTACTTTTTATATCATCTCAAATCTCTGTTATCCGGTTGCCAGGCAACTAGCTAGCGATGTTGTTCACACGCTTTAGCCTATTCGGCCACCCCGCCCCCACATACAGACGTTACCTGGCAAATCCGTAGCGGCCATGTCATTTATAAGTGTATTAGGATGTCTTTATTAGTTGTCATGGAATCGTTTGTAATGAGTTCGTATGTGTTCGTTAACATTCGTCAAATGGAGGTCAGTATGCAAGGTTATGTTGCTAACGTAGCAAGGTGCTTTTGTGATTGTCCTGAATGTTTTTGCTTGATAGATTTGAATTTTCTTTATATAAGTCTCTTTAGCTGTTTCAAATATCTGTGATGCGTAAGCCCAAATCGGTTTTAATGAGTAATTGTATGTGTTTAATTTCTGTCTAAGTTTTAGTTATGAATGTTTCAAAAGCAGTGAATTCAGAATTCTAAACTTTTGATTTTGCGTTTTTCTCTTCTTAGTTATATGTGAACCCCAAGTCATTTTTCGGTCAAACGTTAGACCAAGGTAGTGAACGGTGTCTGTCTGTGGAATCTGTGTATTGTCAAGAAAAACTTGAGGGCATGTTTCATGTCGATGATTAAATGTGATGTGTCTTGATTTAGTCGGATTTTCCAAAGTTTGGACCAGTCATGTAACCTTGTTAAATATTGTTGTTGAGTATATGTGGCTAAAGCACTCTTGCTCAATCTCCACTGGGTTTAGCCCTAGTGACGCGGTTGAGAGAGGAGTGTAGGGAACTCTTAGAGTCATACTTTTCCCTCCACAGTTGGAGGGACAAGTCTGGTTTGGAGTTCTCTCGTCAAATTGTAAATATTGTATATAGGTGAGTATGTAGGGGGCGGGGTGGCCGAATAGGTTAAAGTGTGTGCACAGCACCGCGAGTTGCCTGGCAACCGGATTATAGATTTGAGAAGATTGAAAAGTACGAGTTTGCGTCCCAGTGCCGGAGGGGATTTTAAATTCCCTGCCCTCACCCCCCGACCCGGGAAAATCCCTATAGCCTAAAAGGCGAGGTAGGGAAGAACAGGAAAAAAAAATATAGGTGTGTATGTATTCTTTTTATATATTTATTTTTAGGTTATTTTATTCTTATTTATTGTAAAATATATTATTTTTCTGTATAATTTATTTTAATTATTGTACATAGAGTGTGAATGTGATCTGTGAACTCTATTATAAATGTCCTAGAGACAGATTGTAATATTTTTCAATAAATAAGTTTAAAATACTGTTGTAGGGTCTGAGAGGTGTATATTGGATTTTCCTGTCTTGCTAAAATTACTATGTCGTCTGTATATGTCGCTGTTAAAATGCGATCATTTTAATTATTGAAAACTTGGAAAAAACATATGAATTTACATATTTTCATTAATATATATAGTTTTATAAGTACCATTTGTATACTTTTTGAGTTATTAGCAAATAAAATCCTCAAACCATTGTTACATTTTTGTCCGTCACTTTTCGATGAAATATGTTATATTAATTAATTAAAAAGTAGTAAAGAAAAGACTTTAGTAAAGTTTCATTAAAATCGTTACAGTATTTTAGCGCCGTTATTTATAGCGACACACTGTTACGTTATGTAATTTAGAAAAATTATTTCCACAACATACTTGCCGATCTTTCAGTGGAGACGTCATTGCTTATGACAGGTGTGGGAGAAGAAATGGAGTAAAAAAACAAACAAAAAAACAAATACTTTAGAGCAGAATATTCTTCGTCCTCTAATGCTTATTTTTGAGTTTTGATGTTTTTGTATAATTAGCAATGTCTGCTTTTAATGGATTCGACGAGTATTGTTGATTTTGAAAGAAGGTTAAGATTGTATTGTAAATGTATTCTTGTATGCTTAATTTATTTCAAAATAAATTCCTATTTAATAATTTTAAAGAAGACTAGAGATGAATCTGAATTGCTTTTTCATAAAAAAAGTTTACTTGACCTATTTTACTGGATGATTCGTTTGGCTTTTGTAATTTATTACGTAAGTAATTGTAAATATTAATAATAACTGACAAAGCACGAAAACAGTAATATGAAAAATTTTCTTTTCCTTTTCTCTACTTCCTCGCCTTTTAGGCTATACGTTTTTTCCCGGTCTAAAAAAAGAGGGCGGTAGAATTATGCCAGAGTTAAAGGTCGGCACAAAAGTCTGACACCGGAATTTGAAGACGTAAACTTCGGTTTATCGAAGATTGCTTAAGGAAACTCATATTATATCCTAAAATGCATATTTTTCACATACTTTAGCATGCTCGCCCATCCCGGCCTCAAATGTTACAAAATATCTTTTTTCGGTTTTTATGGCGCATTGACAAGAACCCTCTCACATCCCTCTAAATAATTTTCATTGAAATCGTTGACCGTACTTCCATAATCTTCTTTTGTTAGTGAAGTTGGAACGTATTTTCTTAAGTACCTAACAAATATTTACTTGGTATAACTTTTTTCTTTCTTTCTTCGTGTAAGTAGATAAAATAAAATATAAATATTCGTTTTTTTTCGTGTAAAATCAAGCAATAGAAACCATTATAAAAAATCCGTACGTATATTATTACAGTAAGGCTCGAAATCGGTTTAGTACCAAATATAAGCTCCAGTCATGCTCAAATACCAAGAATGGGGTACCGTTGGATTCAGAATTTCACGGGGGGTTAGCGAATCGTATCCTCTATTTTTGTTTTTCTTCCAAAAATAAATAAAGTCGATACAAACCTTTTGCTAGGCTTCAATACCTGAACAGTGGTAGGTCTGTAGATTGATACGGGACAAATTGGATCTAGAAGATTTTGATGCGTACAGCAAGACCCGGATAGTTCCTCCGGAACTATCGGATCCTGCGTCTTTAAGCCAAAAACGTACTATTTTCGAGATAACGCAAGGCATAAGGTTCGCATTAACACAACCTTACATTAATTGTAGTACTGGCATTAGATACATGTCTCATTTCGTCGACTTGAGGTCTCTATGATCCAGAGAGGAGGAGTTTATATTATTTATCGATTGTGTTTTTGATCGGCAAGCCATATCATCGTCAATTTTTCACCAATTCTCATGATTGAGCCACCAATTTCGAAGGCTTCCTTCTCCTTCAGGCGGACAAAATAGTCCAATCATCCCGAAAACAAACTTTATTTGCGAATAACTAAAAAATTACACACTTTTCCATTGGTTATGCCCGTGATTATATAAAAGATTACTAAATTCCCTATGTGAATGAAAAAAAAAAAAAATCATCGAAATCGGTCAATTTTTAGCAAAGATACAGCTTACTGAAATTTGTAAACGTGTTGGTTCCAAACAAAAATGAAGAGTTAAATTAATTTTTGTTTTCTTTGTCGATTATATTTATCGATAAAGTAACATTTCATTTCTTTATCTTTTGATAGGTTGCATTATTTTATTTTCTTATTAATCTGGCATTTGATAACAATATGCTGTGCGAATTTTTCGCACGGGCCTACTAGTAATAATAAAAATCCGGTATGTTCAAATAAAAAGCCTGCCAAAGAATAAAGGCTGAAAGAAGCGAGGCGACAGGAACAGCCAACCGCAGGGGAGGAGACAGTTACAAATCCTCGACCATAAAGAAGGTCCTCGCTAATTGGCCGCCTACTCCCCCCACCTCTAACACTTCTACTACACCCAGCCTTGGTGTCTTCCCGAATTTCCATTAGTCGCTGTCCCGTCGCCAGTAGTTATTATTTCCATGCTCTTGTAATAAATTGCTCCTTGTAAGTCCTACCTCACCTGTCCTGTAAGTCCTTCCTCACCTGTCTAGTAGCTACATTCCAACAATTGGTCCCAACAGAATAAATAGCTCCGGGTGTGTATCGACCAACTTGATATCAGGGCGTAAGGATAATCTATGCGTCTTTGTTGCGTTCGTTTAAAAAAAAAAATCTGGTGTCTCCACTCACACGACTTTCCTACATATTTCAGAATAGTTTTTATATCTTTAAATATGTCCATTAAGAAACAACAAAAAAAAAAAACGCTGCAAATTATTTCACAATGGTTTATTATTTCCAAACAATTATACATCTAAAGTAACATTACCTTCCGAGTTACAAAGAAAAAAAAAACAAAAGGTGATTCCAATTATTGGACTAAACTGTTTTTCTTTAATCAAAGGTAATATGCTAAAACAAAATAGCATTAGTTCAGTTACAAATTCAAAATTTAAAAACCAAACCAAGGATATAACATTTGGAGTAGAATATATAAAAAAAAAAAAAACCGGAGACCATATCTTTGCTCCTAATTGTCCGATTTTAACGATTTTTTTTTTTTGGAAATTTCATAAACTTTTAAAAATCTATATACAATATCAACAAAAAAGTAAAAAGTTTTTGAGTTATTCGGAATTTAATTTTAACATCCCTCGTAACTTTTTTCCCAGCTTCTTTTCGTTGAAGTATGTTATATAGATAAATTTAAAGTAATTTCGATGAAGGAGGATCATCCTCGGGTGACCTCTGATTTTATATCAAAATTTGAAAAAAAATCGGTCCAGTAGTTTCGGAGAAAATGCGCTGACGGCGGACGGCGTACGGCGGCCGGACAAAAAAATTTTTATTCGTTTTTCGAATTCTACGCGTCCTGAAACGTGAAACCTCAAATTTTGAGTGGGGGTTAAGTTTTTGAATTTTTCGGTCGATCACAATGGTTGATTATTGAAAATAATAAACCAAAATTGAATTAGATTTGTTTTACAGAAAATTGATCTAAGAAAAGATTTAAGTAAGATTTCTTAGATAAACTAAAGCAATGTAAAGAGGCTTGTGGAAGATCAGCGTAAAAAATTCAATTCACTCTAATATTGCTAATAAAAAACTTTTTTACCTTATCCCAATTTCGTCAAACAATAAAGCAAGAGAAACCATATCCCAAGAATGGCAAAAACGGTGGGACAACAGCGCACCTAGCAAATTAATAACAATAAAGAAAGAGGTGCAACCGTGGACCAGCTCCAGACGCAGCAGTCGTAGAGAAGAGGTCGTCCTCACGCGGCTGAGGATCGGACATACTAGAATGACACACCTCCACCTCATAACATAAGATCTTATCCCCAGATGTCAAAAGTGTAACCAATCGCTAACTATAAAACATATTTTGGAAGAGTGCCCTTTTTACTCCGCAAGATTAAAAGATCTCGGAATACCCCAGAATATATCAGAATACCTGGAAAGTCAAGAAGATATCGTTATCAAAGTCATCAAGTTTCTGGATAGTGAAAGACTTAAAAAACATATATGACAAGCTTATAATTAATGATCCTTTGCAGATTTATTATAATTATTTTTTTCATTTGTTCATTTTAAGTTCATTTGTTTATTAATCTCAATTCATTTATTGATTTTAATGCTATTTTTTAGAAGTTTATTTATTTATCTATTCTATCTTATTATCTATAAATGTCTATTATTACGCTTATTTATTGATTTTATTCTATCAATCAATTTCTTTATTTTGTTTTTTTTTTTGTACCAACCATCCAAACAGTATTAAGTGGTGTTATTTAGTTGATCTGGCGCTTATGACCTGGATGTTTTGCGCTTAAACATCGAAACAAACAATAAAGTCGAGAAAAAACTTGTGGTGAAGATCACAAATTTCTTTCTGTTACATTTTTTTTTCTTTCTCTCATTCACCGGTTAGATCCTTATTCTTACATACGAAATTGAATAGCTGTGACTTCGTTAATATTTGTCCGAAATAAACGGTTTTTATATAGTTTTGTAGGGAATTTCGTTACCATTCGTTACCTCAAATATGTTTTTCACTTATTGCGCAGCCGCTATTGCTCATGGAGCACCCAATTTGTGTCACAGGCATCAGTAGTCAAAACCCTTTAAAATAAAAAAAAAAGCAACAAAACGGTTTTCTAGTTCCCGAGCTTTTATATTATACATATGTAGTATTATCTTTATTTCTAGAAATAATGGAAAAATATTTCCTTTTCTCCTACAGATAATCATGAAACTGTTTTATAGTATATGTATTCATTTATTATTATTACTAACATTATAAGCTTAATTATTTAAAAACAAACAAAAATAAACATAAAAATTGTATGTTTCGACATTATATTTACTTTTTTTAGCTAGTCAGTTTTTAACGACCGACATCTTATTTTGTCAATAATATCTACCTATGTAATTTATTTTACATTCAATAACATCTATAATAAAATCCATAATATTTATTAAACTTCTAACGTTTAGATGCAATCGGGAGAGCTATGCTCAGTTTCCTTAGTCTATGGTATGAAAACACCCAGTTATTTCATAGTTCATTATCAGTTCTAGCTGATCATCAATTTCTTTCATATTTTATATTTACCTTTTTTTTAATATTTAATATTTACGAACTATTTTGAAGATTAATTGCGATAGTAGCGAACACAGTTAAACTTGAGTTAACTGCCCTTCTTCGATAGCTCATTATAAACCAACTTTTTTTTTTTTTTTTTTTTTTATTGTTGATATTTACAACTGTATTACAAGTAAAAATACATTCAGTAAATGTGAACAAAGGAATAAAATAGCATGAAATCACATGTTGAGAAACTACCCATTGGTAGCACTCTAAAAATGTATTTACAAAAGGAGATCTCGAGGCCATGTTCTTTTCAGACGCCTCTGAGGGTTGTCAGGGATCGAAGAGGAAGCAAGGTTAGAAATGAGAGGGTTTGGATGGTTCTGAAGTTTGTTATGGAAGGATAGGTATCTGGATTGGGCCAAGTCAGAAACATAAGGAACATTAAGGTCGTTATGGATGATTTTAAACCAACTTTGAAATAGATTCAAATTATAATCCTAATTTGAACAACTGGCCCTTGATAACAAATAGTGTTGCCCAAATGCGAGACCGAGACGGGTCTTGGTCTTGCAAACTCAGTCTTGGCCATGATCTTGGTCTAGCTCAACAATCTTGCAGTTACTTATTAGCTTATAACTACAGATACATTACTGTAATTTTTCAGATAGGAGAAACCTAACTAAGCCTGAATTAAAAATTAGAGGAGTTAAATGCAAAAGTATATTGGTTATACCAATTATTAACATATAGTAACTAAAATTGTAGAGCATTAGTAACTATTTCGCCTAAATTTTTATTTAAAAAATTGATTTTTTTTACAAGTCATGGTCTTGGTCTTGCAAGATTTAGGCAGCCTTGGTCTTGGTCTTGCAAAGTGCAACACCAAGACCGATTTTGGGCAACGCTAATAGCAAAGTGATGAGTGAATAAATCATGACATCAATATTAACTTACAGATTTCTTAAACTAATATATTTATATGTTTTTGTTTCCTTTCAAACTATTTAGAAAAATAGTGATGACTATTTAATAGTGTGAGGAATAAAAAAACTGGAGAGCATTACATGCTTCGCTGTCAGAACCACTTGGCCTGGCTGGAAAACGTTGTTGGGGTTTTGCCCAATGTAGTTGTTCCCTAGGGTTTACAAGATCCGGGGTGTTCTTAGATGTCGAAGACCGATTTACCACAATTTTCTCCATGGGCAAATGGAAAATAGTTCTTTTAAATCAGATGCAGATCTGTTAAATTAAAAAAAAATTATTTCTAATCTTGAGATAGGACAATTAAATTTTTGAGATGAGAAAACTATTTAGAAACATAAGTTGATGTTAACACTTGATTATTTAACAATATTGAAACAAATTTTATAGTATATACATTTTTACTTTCACTTACCAATATATTAAATATATGTAAAAAAACCAGTAGAACTACAACCAATGAAGGGTCTTGGGTTAAGTACTATTTAGATAAAGTACTGTTTCAAGGCCAACGTTTATGCCGGGAGGGGATCGGGCCAGGATCATGTTTAACCGCTAGGTTTTCCCCCTTAATCAATTATTTAATTCAGGATACCCATTTTGTAGAGGCTGGGTGTGCCCCAGCAGGATCTCCCTCACGGCCAATGAAACAGAACAAATATTTTTTCTGCCATGAGCCGGGATTCGAACCTGGGACCTTTAGCATTGGAAGCTTAGTACCCAACCACAGAGCTATCCCGCTCGCATGTTAAATATATAATTAAAGAAAAGTATTGCGATAAACTTCGAGTCTTGTGCAGTCTACCTCAAAAAGGAAAAACCGTACGTATTTAGGTCTGTTTAGCTCTGGAACATTAGAGCAACTTTTTCTTCAAAATCATCCAACGGAAAATGGTCTTTTATAAGATCAATTTTACACATTTTTACTTTCTGGAACACGATTTTGAATAAATTCCTAAAATTAAGCTGTAATTAATATCATATAGGTATTAATCTCAATAAATAGCAAGACATGTTTTAAATGCTAAATTTACTGAATTCCCTTCTCTAAAGTATTCTCAATTTTGATTATTAGGACTAATTAAAGGTCTCTATTGTTAATATTAATACGAAATGGATAAAAAATAAGATTTTCAAAGATTGAAAACCAATTTTCGGAAATAATTTTAGTAAGGTACATATATGGATTACCATTGAAAAGCTAAAAATTAAGAAAAATTAATATACTAAAAAACAAAATATATATATATATGGAAGTAGTGTGGAAAGTGGAAGTTGCTTATTTTGCACATTATTACTTATTACTGGCGCATATTTTTCATTTTCTCAATCTGTCCAACCTAACTTCGGAAGTTAAAATAAATACTAAGGGGCCATGATCCATTACTTATTTTCAGTATTTTTATGGCTGATAAGATTAGGTTAGAAGAAAAAGATTAGGTTAGAAATCTACAAAATAACAAAAAAAAAAAAAAAAAAAAACAGAAAAAAAGGCCATAAGTGTTACTGTTTATAAATTAAGCTTTCGTTTTTTTTTGAGAAAAATAAAATTTATTCTGGCACATAGTCTCCTAGGAATGATGAAAATGTTGACTACAGGTTCATTTGTCTAGCATATAATCAATAATTAAAAGAAATTAAATTATGTAATAAAGTTTTAACGCAAGCCATACAATACAATACAATTCAATACAATACAATACAAGCAAATTAAATAAGAATTGGAATGAACAACGGGAACGACTGCCATCACTTCAGTCTGTACAAAGAAGACAATCAAACTTCCTCAAAAGCCGCCAAAACACCTAACATCAAAAGAATGTTCCATTTATTGTTTTGAGGTCCTTAGTTTATTTTTGCAGTTTGGCCACTTAACCCAGAAACACCCTGTAGATGTCAAGAGGCAAAAAGTCTACTTCCGTTTTATTAAATAGAAGATTGACGTTTCCGAAGAAAACAATTGGAATTTCCTTGGAAAATAAACGGAAAATTTAATTTTTTTTTTTCAACTTGACAATTAACATTCAACTGTCGAAAATTTGTACTTATAATTCTTCTCTTCCTGTTTTCGTCCACACCTGTTATAATCTTAACAATAAAAAGATGTGATGTAATTTAAAGAAATTTGACATTTTATACAGGAAGAAGAACAGTACCCAGCAGCACCCTTGCCTGGTCTTGGTTTATTTCCTTAATTTCGGAAAGATCATCTCTCATCCACCTCAGTCGTCTGCTAATAGCCATGATAACCGAGGCCATGTAATTTATTTGTCAATTGTATCCGTGTATTTTGAGATGACATAAAGAGTAAATAGTACGTATGTTTTGGTCGATAGTGGGTTGTTGTAAGTCTGTATAAAAATTTTTGTTGTTTACACACCAGAAAGCTGCTGTTATTAGTCATAAAATTTTGCTGGACTGTGATGATATTATTTTTTTTTTTATTTTGCCTATTTTAATATGTTATTTTCTTGTGTTTACTTCATATCAATATCATTCCCTTACATTTTCCCAGATAATGCTAATTTATTTCTTTATAATGTTTTTAAAAAAATTACTGTTCAAGAAATGAGCACAGCTGAGTTACGATTGTAAAATCTTTACTATTTATTGTACAAAGGGACACTCTAATATTTTTTTGGTATTTGATCATTTTTTGTAGAACAGTTTATTGGTCTTTAAAGTGTAAAATCCGACTGCTCCAACACTTATTAGACAAACGCTCCAAACTTTCTATTAATTACAAAAGATTTATCTACATAACTATAATAAGACCTATATGGACATACGAAGTTGAGCTTTGGGGCTCCACCAAACCATCGAATTCCTATCGTATCCAATCCTTACAATCCAAAATACTCCGTAAAATCCTTAATGCTCCATACTTTGTCACAAATAAAACCATTCATAAAGACCTTAATGTACCATATGTCGCTGATTTAGCTCGAGCCAGATATCTATCCTTTCATGATAAACTTCAGTCCCATCCAAATCCGCTTGTTTCCACTCTTGCTTCTTTCTCGATTCCTGATAATCCTCCTAGGCGTCTGAAAAGGAGATGGCCTCGTGATCTTCTTACTTAAAATTATTTAGAGAGTGCTACCACTGGGTAGTAACTCTTCAAGCCTGTACATGCCATTATTTATATTTGCGCTTATTTACTTGTTGTATTTGTATACAGTTGTAAATTCCATTAAATAAACAAAAAAAAAAAAGTGTAAAATTATTGAAAATACTTATTGATTAAAATGATAAATTATATAAAATTAAATAAATGATTAAAACCGGAGAATATATGTAAGGCTGCGAGGGAGGCATTGGAGGTGAGATCGGATGGCTTTGTGGGAAGGTGAGTGAGGACTAGGATATATAGCTGGCATTGAATGGCCAACAAATCGACTCTTGGACATATCGATAGCCTGGATCTAATCGAATTCCAGCCTCCATTTGGTCCTTCCTATAGGCCACTACCTCTAGCCATTCCTTTATTCCTTAGAGTGAGCAAACGGGAGTATATCCTCCACATACGTGACCTGCCTTGCGATTCCCTCGGCTAAGCTTTTCTTAAATTATTTTATTTTCCTAACATGATTTATGTAACTATACTAAGCTTGGGCAAGAGTAATTTTTTTTTAAAGTTATGATTACCTAATATCCGTGAGAACTCCTCTCTCATTAGATTGGTATAATTTTCAACAATTCATTCGATGAATAGTAAACCACATCAGGAAGACGTGTTTATTCGTATATAAAGTATGATATTATCAAAATAGTCTAAAATACTAATAAGTCTGGCACCAAGGACGTCTCTTAAAACTCAAAATCTTCATACATATTACCTCTTTCTCCAATCTTACCTTTTCGACAGATTTTTCTGTTAGCAAGAGTACCTCAAGGATCAATACTGGCTCCTTTAATCTACATTGTTTATACGTTAAGTCACAACTGTTAACATATTACACTTCGACGAGAAACGTGCCCACCAGTTTATATAGGAGAGAACCAAATTCTTCAGACAAACACAGTACGTTACCTTGGACTAATATTCGACTGAAGGATGGCCTGGGGCACACACGTCAAAGTAAAACGACAGACGTTAAACAAGCGGTCAAAAACTGTACTCACTTTTTCTAAAACGAAATTGAAAGTTCGACAAAAACTAAATACATACCCATTTGGACGTACGCCTCTCAGATTTACAGTTCGGCAAAAACGACAGTGATTTCAATCCAGCATTTTACGACTTGGAATAAAAACAACAAAACTTTACATAGACAACTATAGACCAACACATTCGTACTCTTTACTCTCGTTTTCATCTCAAACTACACGGACACTCAAAAAAACTTATAAATGACATGGCCACGACTGAGATTTTTTCGAATATTAATTCTTTGCCCACAAGTAATATGACCTATGCCGACGACACGTGTTTCCTATCAGTTAATAACCATCTATTGCATCCCAAACTCGTCAATCACACTTCATAAGTCTTGAAGAATGGTGTAAAAACTGGAGGATTAAAATAAACTCCAATAAATCCCATCAAATTACCTTCACTCTTCGTCGTAAACCTATGACTTCCTGTCCTACAGTATCCTTCAACAATAGCCCTCTTATTCCTGTCGAACAAATCCGATACTTAGGACTCCACCATGACAAACGACTCACTTGGAACCCCTATACCAGACTGAAACGACTAGAAACCGCCCAACGTTTTCAACTACTGCAGCACTTACTAGACAAACGCTCTAAGCTTTCAATCAATTACAAACGACTCATATATATGACAATAATAAGACCTATTTGGACTGACGGAGTTGACCTATAGTGCTCCACTAAAACATCGAATTCCTCTCGTATCCAATCCTTACAATCCAAAATCCTTTGTAAAATCCTCAATGTCCCCTACTTTGTTACAAAGAAAATCATCCATAAAGACCTTAATGTTCCATTTGTTTTCGATTTGGCCCAATCCAGATACCTATCTTTCCATAACAAACTGCAGAACCATCCGAACCATCTCGTTTCAAACTTTGCTTCTTCCTCGATCCCTGATAACCCTCCGAGGCGTCTGAAAAGAAGACGACCTCGGGACCTTCTAATATAGAACTTTAATTTGAATTCTACCAATGGGTAATTTCTCTTCGTGTTGTACATGTCATGTTACCAATGTCACATTTACTTGTATTTTTCATGTAATACAGTTGTAAATTTCATTTAAAAAAAAAAGTAATACATATCAATATAATTTTTTAAATACTATTGAAATAATCTGAGATTTTCGGAAAGATGAGTAAAAATAAAGACTTTCTTAATTTATTATAAATATTATTTAATATTATAATATTAGATTCGATATTACAATTGGAACACAAAATATATTTTTACTAATCACTGTAGTTTTCATGTTATATCTTAATGAGAGGTATATGGAATTTGTGATTTTTGCTTACGTAGATTAAGCTGAAAGCTAGAACTGGATATGCAGACCCGCATAACTGATATGTCTTGAGGTATGGTTGGTTTTTAGCGCCGTGATAAAATTGAATTTGTCAATTAATTATTGAAAATTAATCATATAATAGTTGGCAAATGCATATATATATATATATATATATATATATATATATATATATATATATATCCCTATTTTTCTATAACGAAATTTTTTCATTAATGACAAAACAAATATTTATTTATAAGTAATAAAAAAATAAATAAAATAATGATGTATGGATTAAAAATTACGACTATCCTAGTACTAATTATATCGTAGTTTTTGTTTTTAATTCTATAAGATAACATTACGATAGACCAATTGACGCTATTTCTGTGATCGACACGAATTATCAGAAATTAAAAAGATTTTAAAAAGGATCTGGATGGGAGATACTGTTTGTTCCTATGCTTAATATGTCGAAACTTTACAATTGTAATTGTATTTACTGATTATCACTCCTATTGTTTACTTTACTATGCCAATCCCTTCCACGGCTGTCAGGGATATTGTCGTAATAATTCTGCTTTAAGAGCTGGTGATAATTTATTGCTGTGGAATGTAAAATTAGAGGAGTTAATGGATTAAAGATGTGAATATGTAAAATTGATTGCTTTATTTTATTACATGTAGTTTTATACGGAGGTTAAATATAGGTGGGTTGGGATACTTGCATTTTCTCTTTTCTTCTATTTGTCAGTCTTCCTGTTCTTCTTCTCTCTCTTCCTTTCTTGGCCCCTTGCCGGCCGCTGTAGTTTTTTACTCCATGTTTAGTAAATCAGTGGAATTACAAATTTTTCAACTGGCCAGTCTAGTCAATCTCTCACGCTACGTGAGCGTCTACGCTTCAACAATGGCGGCGTCACAATAACAACTGAGGTATATATCCAGTATGTTCGAGATAACAGCTGTGATGTGGTTACTTCATTAAATTCAAATTAAATTAAAATATGAATTTTGATGTGTTCCCTAAACACCTATATATGAAAGGTGAAAAAAAGAGATGAATTTATTGTTGTTGTATCTTTTACAAAAAATTAAATTTTGCTTGAAGCTAAGGCTATTGCAATATCCTTTCTTTTTTAGACTTTATTACCTTAGAGAACTTTAAGAGAAAGGATGGGATTACTTGGTCAATATTAATTTTACAGACTTTATGGGGGTAGAGCATTAGCTTTGCTAAGAGCTTTATAAGAAAATGCATTTGCAGAGTAAAGCGAGTCTATGTAAAGAGGTTTGTAAATTAAATAGAGAAAAGATTTACTCTTGTCGTTTTAATAGAGGGTCTTGATATTTTCGAAAGAATTCCTGACTAATATTCATAGTGTTATATATTAAAATATTATTAATAGTAATAAGCTTTGCTATAAAAAAAATCAAAGGAGATTGATAAAATTTATTTTATCTCAAGACTATTGATACTTCCTATTTATGAACTTAAATATTTAGAAATATCAACACAAATATCCTTTAATTTCTTGGTAATGAACTAAATTTTTAATCAAAACAAAAAGTAAATTCATAATAATATAATTTAGATTTTAGAGACCTAGGACTCCATCTGGACAAACGTCTAACTTGGAGTACTCATACCAGACTGAAACGACAAGAAACAGCTCGACGTTTCCGACTACTTCAACACTTACTAGACAAACGCTCTAACCTTCCAATTAATTATAAAAGACTCATTTACATGACTATAATAAGGCATATTTGGACTTACGGAGTTGAGCTCTCGCATCCAATCCTTACAATCCAAAATCCTTCGTAAAATCCTCAATGCTCCTTACTTTGTTACAAATAAAGTTATCCATAATGACCTTAATGTTCCTTATGTATCAGATTTGGCCCAATCCAGATATCTGTCCTTCCATAATAAACTTCATAACCATCCCAACCCTCTTGTTTCTAACCTGGCTTCCTATTCAATTCATGATAACCCTCCGAGGCGTCTGAAAAGATGATGGCCACGTGATCTTCTAATATAGACATATTATTAGAGTGCTACCAATGGGTAGTTTCTCAACATGTGTTTCATGTCATTATATCCATGTGCGAATTTACCAGATGTATTTTTTTAAATACAGTTGTAAATATCATATAACTAAATAAATGAAAAAATAAATAAAGATTTCAGAGAGCTTAGTCGTGAACACCTGAGACCACGAAATACTGGGAGGAGTTAATTTAAAATGGTTGAGAAATGACGAAAGGTAGTGAAGGAGGGTTGTGCAATATTAAATTGCTACATCTTTTTCTCAAGGCTTCTACTGTATTATTTTCAGGAAATATATTCTATTTTACCAAGGATTTAAAGAAAAATTCTAGCTTAATATAAATGTAATAATGAACATTGTTTCGTTTTTTAGGATATTCCAAACACTTTTATTTATCATAGGTGCAATGAACTATACTAGTAAATACCATGCCTATTGAGTAATGTACAAATAACTTTTTTCATTTATAACTTTTCAGGGTATATGCTTTTTTTTTTTTGACGCTGAAAGATAATCTTCAAAATGAAGACTCTCTCGTGTTATATGTTATGCCATAATAACAAAAAGACACTTGCGAAATCTCTCTACATAAAAAAATTCGCTTACGTATCACTATACTTCAAAAATTGGAATGTCTATGAAGCTGAAAATTAAAATTGTAGTAGACTTAAAAATATTACAAAAATCCTAAACATATTTTTTTACTCCAAATAACTGGACAACGTGTTATTATTCTAAAAAATATATTAGATTGAAGAAAAATATAAGATAGGAATTCGTTTGAAATTTAATAACATTCTTTTCTTTTTTTTTTTGGATGTTCAAGTTTTAATCAGATGTTTCCTTGAAATATTTATATATTAAAGAAAGACTTTTTGATCACAGTTATTAAAAAATGACAATGTCTATAAGGTTATAATTTTAATTGGTAAATTTTCAATTAAGCATTAGTTTAAGTTTGAGTGACTGTTCTACTTAAGATTATTACAAAGTAAACTAAAACGTAAAGGTGGAAGTGAAATATTATAATAACAAGTAAAAAATAAAGATAAATTTCATTGGAATCGTTTTAAGCACTTTTTGTATAAATACAATCATATGAAGTAATAATGACAAGAACTATTTATAATACAATAGTTAAAAACATTAATGAAAAGTTTCATTGATTTACAGATTGTAATTTAGCGAAACAGATTTTATTTAATGTTAATTAAAAAAGAGTTCCAAGAATATTCCTTTATTTTCGAAGAGAGCTAATATTGTTCAAGCGTGACTGAAATTAATTTTTTATATTGAAAATTCAATGGTTTGAATACTTGATAGCATTAATATATATAGAATTATTGATACAAGATCGTGGGTTGTTCTAGATATAGATAAGTGGTAGATAATCAAGACTCAGTCAATTTTAGAATTTTATTTTTATTATTTACGTTTCAACCCAATTTTGTGTATCATCAACAAGGCTAAAAAATGTATAAGAGTGATATAAGAGATGTTTAATGAATATAGAACCAATGGGTAATATCAAATATTTGACTTTAAACGCTATTACAATAGGTATATGTCATTGTATTGTTGTTAGGAATATATACTGGGTGAGTCAGATGGAACAAGCCCAACTCCCGAAGTGAATTGCATATAAGTTAATAATTTTAGAAGACTCTGATTTTCTTTTAAATTAATTGTTTAATTATAATACTAATTCTTCAACATTTATCTTTTCGAGAGATTTTTCTCAGTTCGGCAGGGCTCAGGAATTTATTCTATACGTCCAATATTAGCGAGAGTGCCTCGAGGTTCAGTACTGACTCCACTAATATACAGGATGATTTAGGGTTAAGTGGCCAAACTGCAAAAATGAACTAAAAACATCAAAAACAAGAAAATTATTTCCTCTGAAGGTATGTCCGCAAACGCTTTGCTTAGGAGATATTCACACCTAAAGATTTTCGTTATTTATTGATAAGGATGTTTATTGATTAGTATAAATCATGGGTGATTATCATTTGAAATGTATTTGAAAATTAATGCATTCGCCGCATTGGAGGGCATTAATATTAGGACTACATTAAACATTCAAACAATATATACATACAATTGAAATATATACATACAATATATATATAAATACAATATATACATACAACTAAAATAGAGATAAAAGAAAAAGAGTTGTAGAAAGTAAAATAAGAAAATTAACATACATAGGTAAACAAAAAAAATATAGAGAAACTAAATGAAATTGAAATATATAAAACACATTCACAGCTATATACAATATTTTCATTCGCCCAGGGGATTCTGAGTCATGCTTTGTCCACCAAATTTGGAAGCGAAGGCAGGACCCCAGAAGATCTCAGATTGTCATTTTATCATTATTATTATTATCATTGATTTTTCAATAAACTTTTTAATCAGTTTCATAGCTGGATAAGAAAATTTTTATTATGACTATTGCGAAATTTTGGCTTCCATAATGCCCACCATAAAAAAATTTCAAAACAGTCCTCTCCCCCACGAAATTTTATAAAGTTAAATTTGGATTCCTACTCCCATAAAACAAAATCCATCTCAAAAAAAGATTCTCAAATTTTAACTCATACTGGACTGAAACGACAAGAAACCGCTCGACGTTTCCGATTACTTCAGCACTTACTAGACAAACGCTCTAAACTTCCAATTAATTACAAAAGACTCATATACTTGAATATAATAAGGCCTATTTGGACTTACGGAGTTGATCTATGGGGCTCCACTAAAACATCGAATTCCTCTCGTATCCAATCCTTCGTAAAATCCTACTTTGTTACAAATAAAACCATCCATAATGACCTTAATGTTTCTTTTGTTTCAGATCTGGCCCAATCCAGATACCTATCCTTCCAAAATAAACTTCATAAGCACCCCAACTCTCTCGTTTCTAACCTTGCTTCCTTTTCAATTCCTGATAACCCTCCGAGGCGTCTGAAATGAAGATGGCCCCGCAATCTCCTAATGTAAACATATCATTAGAGTGCTACGATTGGGTAGTTACTCATCAAATGTTTTCATGTCATTATGTAAATTATGTTCAAATTTACTTGATGTATCTATTTAATACAGTTGTAAATGTCTTTAAGAAATAAAAAAAAATTAACTATACACCCGTCAACGACTTATACTATATCAGCTAGTATGAAATAAATAGAACTGTTTTCTCTAATATAAAAGCAATCAAACTATTTCTGTATAAATAAGTATTCTCTTACAAGAAGAACAATCCTTGCTGGACCAAAGGTGCTGGAATTAGTCGGAGGGACGTTGATGGATGGCTCCAGGACTCTTTGCGGCTAAGTATATTAGGTCTTCCTTATCTGCTCGTCTGTAATAAATCGGTTTCCTTCCCGGCTATCTCCTGCAGAAGACTGTCCTCTTTGTCTTCGTCCGCCTGAGGTGTTTATCTTGAGCGAGAGGTCACGTAGTTCAAGCATGTTCGTATATAGGAGAGCAGTAAACTCGCTTTATGGGATAATAAAAGTTGGTCCGATAATAAATATGGGAAAGGCGGGGTAAGATGACGAAGTTATGCTTTTGCAATTTCTCCCGGCCACTGTGATTGGGAGAACTGATATTTTTATGAGAACTTCTTTAATATCTTTTCCAGTCATATCGACTTTCAAAATCTCCAGACCACACTGTACTAAATTATTGCTTACGTGGCTTGTTCGAAGAAGAAGTATACAAAGTTGAAGTAGACACTCGGTAAAAGAGATGTGATTACTAATAGTGTAGTTTTGTGTTCTAATATTCAAATTTGGCTTCCTTTTAGACAAGAGACTAACATGGAACCCACATACCAGACTTAAAAGATAACAGCTTAACCGACGAAATGGCCAACTATATAGATTTCTTAATAAAAAATCTCAACTTTCAGTTGAGAACAAACTATTAATCTACAAGACAATCCTGAAACCTATCTGGACCTCGGACTCGAACTGTGGGGGACAGCAAAACTTTCCAACATCAAACGCATTCAATCCTTTCAGTGTAAAGTTCTCCGAATGCTCGATGCTCCCTTTTATGTAACCAATAAAACCCTACAGAATGACCTTAATATCCCATTTGTTTTTTTTTGTACTCAAATTTTTCAAATTTCACCAGAATCTCCTAATCCTGTAGCACAGTCTCTATCTACCTCCAGTCATCCCTACAATCCTCCTCGGAGGTTAAAACGGCAGTGGCCCCGCGACCTTTTGTAAAAATGTATATATTGGAGTACTGGCACTGGCCAGATTCTTCACTCATGTCCTGAGCGTCTGTTGCTCTAGTGCCCTCCATCAGCCTCCACTGGCTTACCAGTGACACGGGTGGGAGAGAAGCACTGGGATCTCCTGGAGTCCTGGTTTGGCTTCCACAGTTGGGGGACAAAGCTTGATTTGGAGTTCCCTGGGCCAATGTAAATATTGTAAATAGGTGTGAATGTGTTTTATTTGTTCTGTTAAACTTTTTATATATATATATATATATATATATATATATATATATATATATATTTTTTTTTTTTTTTTTTTCCTTTCTTATGTACTTATTGTGTGAATGAATACTATAGCACTAGTACCAATGCCCTTCAGTGTGGCAGACTGTATTAATACTCAATAAAAGTTAAAAATATATATTCAAATACTTAACATATGGCGACGGGGATAAAAGTAATGAAGAAAGGTACTTCGTGGGTGTATGAATTAAAGAAACAAAACTTGATTTTAAAACTTAAAGAATTAGTTTTGGTTTTTTATGAGGCTGATTCTATAGATAGGTTAAGGCAAATTTTAGTGCAGAAATTGAGAAGTGAAAATAAAGAAGAAAGCAAGGAAATTAGTAAAAAATAACCCAATTTAAAACACAGAATAAAGCACCAAGTTATAGGATGGAGACATGTAAAATTGAATTTCGTTTACATGAGAATGACTGGGACACTTGTATAGAAAGGTTTGAACTTTATTTCATTGCACATGATATTGAAGAAAGTAAGTATGTACCAGAACTGCTTATAAAGGTGAGTGCAGAAACCTACATTCTCATTAGAAATTTAGCAATACCAAAAAATCTCTCATTTAAAGAAATTATTTCTTTAATGTCTAAGCACTTAAATCCCATCTTCGTCGCCAAATGTTAAGTATTTGAATATTAGAACACAAAACTACAGTATTAGTAATCACAACTCTTTTATTTATCATAAAAGATAATACTGTTAGGTTAATACAACTAAATCACTAATTGGTATAATCGATATATCACACTCGGGATGGACTAATTCAACATGTTAAAAATGCTGCAGGCGTTATTAAATGAAGATATGGAACAATCAAGAGGGCAACTGTCTTCCTTCGAAGACGAAACCGAAAATGTTTAGAAACCGAAAATGTTTGTTTGTTAAAACAAGGTTTCGATAACTGAAATGCTAATACATGTATCAAATATTGTTTATTAGTAAAATTTTGTTTATTTATTATTAGCCAATCAAATGAAACAAATCAAAATCGGACAACTGTATATGAGGTTCTTTTTCTTATTTCCTGTGTGAAATCCTCTATTAGAGTTTGGCCTGTTCTCTCGATCCACTCTCTACATATGATATATTTTGATTAAGAGATTAAATTTTAAGAAAGGACAGATTTTAGAACACAGCCTTTTCTCGAGCTCGGTTAAAAAATACTAGAAGATCTATTATCCATTTATAGACAGAAATCTTACTTGCAACATACACACCAAATTAAAAACTTGGTCACGTCTCTTAGTCTACAAATCTCCATTCAACTTGCAAAACAAGCGACTGATCTAAACCACTATACTATGAATTATTTGGAAATACGAACATTGCGGTTCCGCTCCTAAACGTAAATACACGAAACCTTTTTTTATTAAATATACCAGTTATTAAGTAACATAAATATACGAGTTTTTTTTATTACTTAAAATATTATTCTACCTTCTACCTATTAAACGTATAATTATTAATTTTTTTAGTGAATTTTGTACTTTATCTGTTTACTAATTTACATCAGTCACTTTATTTACACGAAAATCTATGGAACACATTCTACAGCAAAAATAAAGTGTAGTAAGACTCATTGTCTCATAGTAAAAAAAGTGGTGAAAAAAAGTGGCCTACAAAAAGTGTATCTTACCGCTCTGATAGTCGGCGGTGATGTCTGTATCAAAGTCTGTTCTCAGTCTGTCTGTGCTTGATTTGTTAAGGCTATAACCAGAAAACTGCAGTAATTTGCAGCTTGGCATATCTTACGAGAGAGAGAGCAATATTGAAGTCAATAGTGTTTTGAGTAACTACATCCCTGATAACAAAATAACAGACTCCTTTATCGAATAAATCCGAAAATTTTAAAATATTTGATAGTAAATCGATACACGAAAGAATAATCCCAAATTCGATAACATAATAACAGAGACCCCTAAATTGAAGAAAAAGAATTGTACAAGCAATTGTAAATAATTATCCACTTACAATTAGTGTGAGGACTCTGGTCATAGATTAAATATATTTTATATTAAATATATTAAAATTTCTCTTTGTACATAGACCTCAGAGACCGGAGTTAGTTGGTTGAAATAGACTGATGGGGTTATAATGTTGCCAAATCTCATTGTAACTGGTATTTTCGAACCTTTATCAAAATAAACATATTAAGATAATGATTAGATTTACCTAGATCAAAGAGCAAAATCCTGTGAAATAAATTTCTTTTTTGGTTTTGCTATTACCGAGTAAAGCTCTACTGTTTTCAATTTTTAAACCTTCTGCCGCTGATCACGTGGTTAATTCTTCGGTAGATTCCGGAATATATGGTTAAATATGTATATTGTATATATGTATATATATATATATGTGTGTGTGTGTGTATAGAGTAGCTTAATATATGTGCTAATGGACGGTACTGAGACTGTCGGTGTTTCCCTGGCTTGATTGAAGCTCTATTTTTTAAAATTCTAGCTTTGAAGAGGATTCCATCGTTGACTTATAAAAAGAAAAATACCGGGATCGAAACGTCAATAAACATAGAGGAAATGAACATTCAGTAGTTTATTAAATAATTAATAAGTGACCTTATTCCATATTAAATTGTTATGTTTAAATTTAATACTCAAACTTATTCATAATTAAATTGTTATGTTTAAATTAAATACTCAAAGGTCGATTAAAGAAAAGTTGTAAATATATATACCAATTTGATGTGTACTTTAAAAAAAACATTTTTAGATGAATATGGTACAAAGCATCGAAAGCTCCTAAACATAAATATACGAGACTGTTAAAAGAAGAGCGTTTTTTCTTACTTTAAATATTATTGCACAGTCTACCTATTAAACGTATAATTATTCATTTTTTAGTAAATTTGGTTCTTTATCAAAGATAGGTTTTACTCATTTATATCAGTCAATACATCAATGAAACTTATTCTACAGTGAAAATAAGTCACACCAACTTTCTCTCACTCTATCTAAACAACCACCCCATCATCTTCTATCCCTTTGTTAAAAATTTAGGCTTTCTCATAGATCAAACCCTTTCCTGGAATCACCATATCTCTCATATATCCCGCCGTGCAATTTCTACCCTCAAACTATTCCATCACTTCCGCCATCTTCTACCCCAAAATACCCGTAGACTCCTAGTTTCCTCTCCCATCTTTCCCTACTTTGACTACAGTTGCGTAGTGTACGATGGCCTCTCGGTGGAACTCCGTGATAGACTCAAAAGACTTATGATTAGCTTCGTAAGATTTGTAATTGGGACCCCGAGACGCTCCCGTGTCTCCCACCACTACACTGAGTTAGGGTGGCTCTTCCCCTCCTTAAGAAGACAATATTTCCTAGTCACTTTCCTTTATCAAATCATTACCGATCATCGTCCTTCTTATGCCTACAACCTTCTCCAATTTAAGTCCTTGATCCATTCCCTCACTACAAGATCCCGACCCTCTGACGTATACATCCCTTCTCATAGATCTGCCTCATTCCAAAACTCCTTTATAGACCGCTCTGTCAACTTTTGGAATTCTCTAACGATCAAAATTCGGCATGCCCCTCTCTATACACATTCAAAAACCTCCTATTCCAATTCCTATTCCAAAAACAGTTAGATACCAGCTAACTATTAATATTATATATGTATTTTGTAGCAATCATATAATCATAATACTTGGTAAGAGATAGTACATGCATTTCCTACTATCGACGTAGGGATTTCAATACATACATTTTTTTTTGTTATTCAATTATAATTAACTGTTTATTTTTATATATATATTCAAGTAAAGTTTTTTTTTTATGAAATGAACTCATTGTATCTCCTTTTCGTTATTCATTTCTCAAAGTGTATGTTTATGTTGTTCAACCCTTATATATAATTTTGTTCATAGTTCAAGTGATTCGTTCATAGTTTTAATTGTTTTGTTTATAATTTTAAATGCTCTGTACATAGTTTTATATGTATTGGATATAGCTTGTGCACCTAAGGTTTTTTTTTACTTTTTATTTTATTTTATCAATTTTATTTAATGTTTCAAACGTTTAGGCCAGTAATATTCTATTATTTTGTACATTATTGTTATTCTGAAGGGACTTAGACCCAGAATAAAGTTTTTTTTTCTATCTATCTAAAAAAAAAAAAAAAAATAATAAAGAGTAGTAAGATAGGACCAAATCTCATTGTTAGTGGTATTTTCAAACGTTTATCAAAATAAATATATTAAGATAATGATTAAGTTTACTCAGATCAAAGAGGAAAATCCTATGAAATAAATTTCTTTACAAAGCATGAAACGTTATGTTTTCCTCTCTGAAAGAGCAGAGGTATGGTAAAGGTAGAGGAGAGAAGCAGAGTTGGTTTTAACTAAATTGAACCGAAAATGCTATATTCTACTTAGCTAAGGGTACTTAGGTAACAGGAGATCTGTTATACAACGCCTTAGAAGCAGCCTGGCATTTTTCCTTATCCCGCAGCGAAGATTTAAACTACGAGCTTTGGTACTACCTCAAGCCTCAAATCCCTAGCTATCATCCTGAACCCTAGGTAATACCCATGGAAAGCTGGATGAGGATCTCCCCGCTTAGCTATAAATGCTAAATTCAAGATAGGAGGGATGTTGCTGAGCACTCCTCTCTTGCATGCCTACTAATGTAAAAAAAAAAATAAAAACGATAGAATATAGTCCTAAAATATAGAATATACAGATACTGGTCTATCAATATCTCATGATATGAAGACAAGGAGTTTAAGATAGGTGTGAATTTTAGCTCAGAGTAATCCATCAGGAAGCCTTTTAACACCAAAGAATGTTCCAAATAGTTAGCTGGTGACTAACATACAATTCAAATATTTACAATAAAAACAATTTGTTTAACTATGAAATTTTTCCCAACATACATTTTTTTTAAAGACATTTACAACTGTATTAAATAAATACATCTAGTAAATTTGAACATAATGTGTATCATGACATGAAAAAACTTGATGAGTAACTACCAAATGGTAGCACTCTAATGATATGTTTACATTAGGAGATTACGCGGCCATATTCTTTTCAGACGCCTCGGAGGGTTATCAGGAATTGAAGAGGAAGCAAGGTTAGAAACGAGAGGGTTGGGATGATTATGAAGTTTATTATGGAAGTTTATCTGGATTGGGCCATATCTAAAACAAAAGAAACATTAAGGTCATTATGGATGGTTTTATTTGTTACAAAGTAAGGAGCATTGAGGATTTTGGATTGTAAGGATTGGATACGAGAGGAATTTGAAGGTTTGGTGGAGCCCCATAGCGCAACTCCGTAAGTCCAAATAGGCCTTATTATAGTCAAGTATATGAGTCTTCACAACATTCCTTAAAAAGAAACATAATAATCTAATAGTTCGTGGTACAGACACCTTTTTTTTTTTGAAATTATAAACATCAGTCTGAAACTTAGTAAATAGCTTGATATCATGGTAACCTACAAATATTTCATTTACTAAAATTCTCAGAATTGGGCGTTTTCAATCTGGACATTGGCAAACTTTGTCTATTTAATTAGATAATAAAACCACGTAAATTAACGGTCTTAATTTACGTGGTAATAAAACGGTCTTCTGATTTATACATAAGGGCCCACCGAACCGCTGCTTTCGACAAATCGTTCATTATCCGATCCTCATCTCTATGGAACTCCATCCCTTCCCATATCCGTCAATCTAATACCCTTCCTACCTTTAAATCCCGCCTGTTCAATCATTTCTTATCCATCCAGTCCCCATAAAATCGTAAATAGATACTACTGAAAATATGTACATAAGTTATTAGTTCGTTCTTCATTATTTGTTCTCCAATTTTTGTTTATCTATTTTTTTTTTCTCTTTTATTATCAACTGATCAAAATTGGAAAGCAACTTATATGTATATGTGTATATATATATATATTTTTTTTATATATATTATTGAACCAAGACTGTTCAATTACTCTGTATTTTTATTTATATATCTCTGAGGCTCCTTAGCCCTCATTTCTGTCTTCCTGTATTATTCTAAAGGGACTCGTCCCAGAATAAATAAAGTATTATTATTATTATAAATACCCATTTTCTTAATTTGAGCACAAAATCGAGATAAAAGGTGGTTTTCAAAAATATTTAGCCGTTTGGCGTGATCTACACCCCCAAATTGTCAAAATAACGAGGTTATTTTTATTTTATATACTGCCCAATATTTTTGTAGGACACCTTTTTTATCGAATATCTGATCAAATTATCTTACAGTGGAAAGCATGTGTGTATATACGAGTTTTTAGTACCTTAAATAGATCCTTTTGGTAGCTATTTTCATTAGCTCAGTTTCTTTTTGTTTAGTTTAGTTTATTCTAGTTTATATACATTCACTTTCAGTATTATTATTTGTCTGTATTATTTATTGTGAATGTGCTGTTTGAACACTGTTCACTTTGAAATTGTGACAGATTGTAATATCTCTCAATAAATATATCTAAAAAAAATAAATAATAAACAGACATAGTTTGCTGACCTCCAGATTGAAAACGCTTCTATTCCGAGAATTCTTGTAAATATAATATTTGTAGATTACGATAAGATGAAGCTATTTACGAAGTTTCAGGTGGATGTTAAGGATTTGATAAAAAGAGTTCTGTACTACGGACTAATAGTTGAGGAACCTACACTTACTCTACTTGGCAAACGACTCTATATGACTAAATACATTTCTGTATTCGATATGACCCTACAAAAGAAAATAGTTCTTTGAATTTATTCTTCATTTCGAGTTCTAAATGACAATTATAAAATCCTACTAAACCTCCTGAAAAGAAGAGCAGATGGAATTCTTAATACAGAATCGATCGGAAGGGTTCTTCATTTCGAAGGAATTGAGATGCCTGTTAATAAATTGAATAGGAATTCCTTCACTTATTATCGAAAGATCAGCCTCCTCAAATATTCCATCTCTTCGCCTCAATTTGGTTTTCACTTCAACTTCTGGGCAGAATAATTTCTTCAGCGAATAAGTTGATAAAAAAAACAAAAAAAAAACCTTTCTGTATATATTAGAGTTTTTTTTAATTTATCACATTACCAGCTAGAACATAATAAAGTAGGAAATAGAGGAAAGAAATTTTTAATAAAATAATCTTTTAATATTCAGTAATGAGAAATTCTTTTAGGATAACCCAAGAGTTTACTAGATGAAATTAAAAAATATTTATATTTATTTAATATTAAATTCCTGATTAAATTTATTGTCATGCCAACCAGTTTATATCGGCGACAGCAAAATTTCTCAGACGAAAACATTCTACAAATATTCGACAGAAGAATGAGCAGGAGCTCACACGCAAAAATGAAACGAAAGAATATAAACATGCTACTGAAAATATGATGCTCAATTTTTTGCTAAATAAAAATTTCAAATAAGACAAAAACTAAATACTTACACATACATTCTTAAACCCATTTGGACGTCTCACAGATATACGGCTCAGCAAAAAATACTCACTTACAAAAAATACAATCCTTTCAGTCCAAAAGTTTACGATTAGTAACAGCTGTTCCCTGGTATGTAAACAACAAAAAATTACATAATAAATTACGACAAACCACCATCGACCGACATATACACTAACGATTTCATGTTAACCTACAACGACACAACAGACATGGTCACCGCTGACATGCCCATTAGGAGGAAACTGAAGTGAAGCTGGATGAGAGATCTTGCCTGATTTTTTGAATCAAACAAAGACGAAGAAGAGGTGCCGCTGGGTGTTTTCTTTTCTCATGCCTGTCATGAAATTCAGGTATAGGTATGAGGTTCAGGAGCCTCACTTATGTATCTTGACTTCACAATACAAGAATTGTCGTTGAAAGTAATAAATACTCTAGTATCTATAAATATGAAGTAATAATAACAGGTGATAGATAAACAACCTTTATCTACGAAATCTGTCCCACAATATTTATTAACTTTCTTACATAAATTTGGACGTTTCGACTTCCAAATTTATTAAACTTCTATTTCTTAATTTAAATTATTCTCATACCACCGACCTATTAGTCTCCTTCTGACATGTTCTAAAATTTTCGTAAAATTCCTGTTCACCAATTTGGCTTTAGTACATTAAATTCAAAACGACACCAGTTAAAATACTGACTACATTGCTTTACCACTTGAACAAAAACAGCAACCGGCGTGTTTTTAGATGTTGCCCAAACATTGTATAAATTTTGGCATCAGCGACTTCTCTTTAAACTCAAATCTCTACTACCTCACACACTATAATTTTTCCTTTTTGATATATCATTCTCTGTTTGACAGGGCTTAGAAATTTTCTCAATTCGGCCAGTAGGGTATCTCAAGGATCGATACTGGCTCCTTTACTCTGCATTATGCAGGATGTCTTGTAAGGAGAAGGAAATATTTAAAGGTTTGATAGTATGTATAAAGATGTACAAATAGTTTATATAAACAATTGCCCGATTTATGGCAGAAAAGTAGGAAATTTAAGATTTTTTAAGCTAGTAACGTTTTTTGTTGAATATGAAGCGATAATTTCAAAAATATTGGACTTAAGTAATTAAACACTGCTTCATTGTAAACTAGATAAAATCTACTTTAAAAAAAAATAGAGTTTGTCATTGTTAAAACTGCTTAAAGAGGATTATTTAGCGGACAAACACAGCTAATTTCCGTTTTAAAAAAATTCATAAATTATTTTTGAATTTTTTTTTATCAACCTTCAACTGTACTACATTTACCCCACTTTTAGAAAATCGTTATCGTTTAATAAGCTTTATGTCCATATTAATTAAGTTGAGGTTTATTGGGAAAAATGTTGAGATTCTCCTCAAGTTTTGTAAAGAACTGATGCGATTTTCTATCCAATCATCTTAATGTACTCGTGTTTTCTGCAAAAATTAACTGTTGCTAAGCTTTTATTTTTCATATTTTAGGCAATAAAACTTCCAATCTTCTTCATATTTGTTTTTAATTTATGCTTTTTGTCTCTTACGTTTCGGGACAATTTTCCCATCATCAGAGTAATATTTTTATTTTTACTGAAATTATGAACATTTTCTATATTAATTTCTATTTAACAATATCATTCCAATTTATCTGTGGGCGGGGTGGCCGAATGGGCTAAAGCGTGTGCACTGCACCGCCGTTGCCTGGCAACCTGACATATGAATTAAAGACATAAAAATAGTCACGAGTTCCCGCCCCGGTGCCGGGGGAGTCTTTTAAATCCCCGCCCACACCCCCTGGCCCGGGAAAATCCCGTATAGCCTTAACGGCGAGGAAGGGAAGGACCAAAAAAAAAAAAAAAAAAAAAATTCCAATTTATCTATTTAACAATTATTTAACATTCTTTTTTTGTTGATGTGGCACCATTTGTCAAAAATTAAATATTTGTCACATTTTTTAAAAATTATTTGGTGTTACACATATTCATTCATACACTAATCAACATCTGGCTATTTTTAGTTTTATTTCTGCTTTTTGTACCCATCCTCTTATTTCTTATTATGGTTGCTTGTTGTGTTTTTTTTGGATATAGTTGTTTTTTTAAAATTTCAATATTGGATATTATGTCCGAATAGTGTGTACCTAAATGTTTTGTATCTGTTTTATAGTTTACTGTTCTATTATTGTTTCCTGTTATATGTATAGCTTCCTATTATTTGTTTTAGGTTCTATTGCCAGTATTTCTGGGTTTTTGAAGTCAAAAGTGTGTAACGATTTAATATTGTGGTTTGCTAGGGCTGTTATGTTAATATTTTTACTATTTTTGCAGTTTGATGTATGTTGTGCTATTCTGGTTTTTAGTTTTTATGAAGTTTCACCTATACATATTTGTTGGCAATGTTGGCAGATTAACTTATAAACAACATTTTTCTTGTCCAGTGGTTCTATCTTGTCTTTTGTGTTTGTCAAGTATTTACCTAATTTTTTGTCGTTATATATGCCAAACTGGATTTCCGGTAGGTCATAGTTCATGAATACTTAATTTGTTTTGTAAGTTGTGGTATGTGTGTCACTTTGTTAAATATTCTTTTATTGTGAATTTTGCTTGTTTGTGCATTAAAAAACTATGAAGAAGATTAGAAGTTTTATTGCCTAAAATATGAAAAAAATTATAAACGTAAGCTTCCTAATAAAAAAGAAAAATAAGAAGATAACTTTTATTTTTCTTGTTTTTGCATGATATGGGATGTATTATTATATACATAATTGCATAAAACATATTTTATTTATAAAACTAAAAAAATTATAATTTTTAAATTTTTTTTTTATAAAAGGTGAACATGGAATTGTGTTTTTCTCTCAGATTCCAGCCATATGAATTGATGTGTATTAGTTATACATTTATTATTTCTAGCCCAAATATTTACGTTTTCAAGAAAATAATTTAAGTAATCGGCAGGTTTCTTTTAAACGTAAATTTGAGTAAGAAACATTAAATTTGTCACTGATAAATACATATCAATTCCTATGGCAGAAATCTGGTAGAGAAAAATAACTTAAAAAATAATATTTTAAAAAATCATTATTTTTAATTTTTTATTATATTTATATTCGTGATGTATTTAAGGACATTATGTTTATTAAAATGCATCCCATAACACGGAAAACATGAAATAACAGTCAACAGTTGATTATAGTCATTTTTGCATAAAACACGAGTACTTAAAGGTATCATTTCTTTACACAACTTGAGGGGAATCTCAAAATTATTCCCAATAAACCTCAACTTAATTAACAAGGACATAAAGCTTATTAAACGAGAATTTTTTTCTAAAAGTGGGGTAGATATGTATGTGTTCTTTTTATTTATTTATTTTTAGGTTATTTTATTCTTATTTATTGTATATATATTTTTTTTCTGTATAATTTATTTTATTTATTGTACATAGAGTGTGAATGTGATCTGTGAACACTATTATAAATCTCCTTGAGACAGATTGTAATATTTTTCAATAAATAAGTTTTAAAAAAAAGTAGGGTAAATGAAGTACAGTTGAAGTTTGATAATAAAAAATCAAAAATAATTTATGACTTTTTTTAAACGGAAGTTAGTTGTGTTTGTTCGTTCGATAGCCATCTTTAAATAGTTTTAACAATGACAAACTCTGTTTTATTTTAAAGTTAATTTTATTTAGTTTACAGTGGAGCAATGTTTAATTACTTAAATCAAATATTTTTGGATGAGGGATCTCCTTCCTTAGACAACCTAAGTAATTGGAACAAGTTAGGGAAGAGGTACTGCTGAGTACTTTCCTTCCCCATGCCTGTCATGTCATTTTATCATTACCGCCATCACATTTGCTGATTGTTAACTTATTGTTGACAGGCGCAAATACATATTTAATAGACAAAAAAAAAAAAAAAAAAATATTTTTGAAGTTATCGCTTCCTATTCAACAAAAAACATGGCTGGCTTAAAGAAACACAAATCCTCAATTCCCCACTTTTCTGCTGCAATTGGGGCAATTGTTTACATAAACTTTTTTTTTTTAAATATTTACGTTTACTTAAGTATTATTTACGTTATTTATACGCATACCAGCCTCACTGAATTTACAAAATCATTTACGAATTGCTACTCACTTCGAAAAATTAGATTAAATCATGACAAATTAGAAATATAACAAAAAGAAAAAAAAAAATGAAAATCTAATGCTTCTTGTGCTCCTAAACAATTATAAATTATGTAAAAATTTATTGTTCAGACTATATACAACAGTTGCGTGAGATTCGTAATATGTGCCCCGAGATACTACCATGTCTCTCACCACTACACTGAGTTAGAGTGGCTCTTCCCCTCCATTCGGAAACAATATTTCCTAGGTACATTCCTCTATCATATCATCAGCAATCATCGTCCTTCCTACGCCTACAACCTTCTCCAATTCAAGTCCTCAGTCCACTCCCTCTCCACAAGATCTCGACCTTCCGACCTTTACATTCCTCCTCACAGATCTACCTCCTTCCAAAACTCCTTTATTGCTCGTTCTGTTAGTTTCTGTAATTCCCTTCCTATCAAGATTCGACATTCTTCATCCTTATCTACATTTAAAACCCTCCTATTCCAATTCCTGTCCCAAAAACAGTCAGATACCAGCTAACCTTTTATGTAAAATTACATATTATCTATAATAACATATTCACATATAGCTCATAACCTAAATACTTATTATAGATTCGACTTTCTTTTTTTTTTTCTTTTCTTTTTTTTTCAACAGAAACAGATTTTACTGTTAAGAAGAATTTACATTTATTTTTTCTGTATTTTTTATTTTTTCTAAAAGGGTTTATTTATATTTTAACATTGTACATAGTTTTAAGTATCTTAGTATGGTTTCAAGATCTTTTTATATAGATTTTTTTATTTTATTTTGTATATAGTATGTATAACCAATATTTTTTTTTCTTTTTTTTAATGATCTATCTTTATCTTAATTTTTTATGCTTGTTTTTATCTGGCCAGATATAAAATTTTAATTTCTGTACTTTTTTGTCATTCTGAAGGGACTTCGTCCCAGAATAAAATTATTTTTCTATTCTATTCTATATTTTTTGTAGAATTATCTTTTAATATTTCTTTATTAACCAAAAAGCAATTTGTTCCAATATGCTACTATTTCTTTTAAAAAATAGAACATTGAACAGCAGACACAGCTCTACAGCTAAAATCCGACATCAAAGAACTCTTCTGTGCCCACTATACCATAAAATGAAAGGCTTCTTTGACATTCCGTAAGAGGCTTATTGACGACTTAGGCCTCGAACATAACTTCTTGAACTGCTTTATGGAGAAAGAATTTTTTTTTTCCATATAAGCGTAAAATACCAATAAGTCGAACAGTGAAAATTGTATTTTGAATCCAATATTTATAGGTTTAGTATCGATTATAGCCCCTATCGAAAATCCTATTTATAATCACTATATCATCGATAACATTACTGACAAAACGTCTTAAGGTTTTTAACAATTCATTTATTGGCTTGAATTGTATTTAGAATAGGTTATTCTATCATTATCTTATTTAATTACCTACTTATTGACTTTCAATTTAATAAAATTTTCGATTCATCGATTATTGATTGGTAATTACATTTTTATTTGGTCCTGTCTTTCGTAATTTTGGTGAATCATAATGTGATTAAATTCAAAATATGTATTGTGGAATTAAATGATAAAACCAGTTCTCATATATGGCTGAAAAACTTGAGCACTAACCAGCGTCCTAGAAAGATGTAATGAAAGATTAGAGCTAATAAAGATCTGCTTACAGATACTGGTCTATCAATATCTCATGATATGAAGGCAATGAGGTTAAGATGGGTGTGACTTTTAGCTCGGAGCTATCCATCTGGAATCCTTTCAACACCAAAGAATGTTCCAAATAGTTACTTGGTGACTAACTAACATACAATGTAAACATTTACAGTCAAAAAGCAATTTATTTAATTAAGAAATCCGTTCCAACATTCCTTAAAAAGAAACATAATAATCTAATAGTACGTGGTACAGACTCCTTTTTATCTAATTATTAACATCAGGCTAAAACTTCGTAAATAGTATCATCCCATTGTAACCTACAACTATTTCATGTAGGAAAACTCTTGGAATTGGGGCGTTTTCAATCTGGAGGAGGGCAAACTTTGTCTATTTAATTAGATACTAAAAACTCGTAAATACCCATTTGCTTTCTACTTGTATCGTAAGATAATTTGATCACAAAATCAAGAAAAAAGGTGACCTTAAAAAATATTAGGCCGTTTGGCGTGACCTATACCAAAAAATTTCATAATAACGAGATTATAAAAACAACCCAATATTTTTGTGATCAAATTATCCTGAAATCGAAGTAGAAAGAAGCAAATGGGTATTTACGAGTTTTTAGTACGCAATTAAATAGACAAAGTTTTTCCCCTTCAGATTGATAACGCTCCAATTCCAAGACTTTTCTTAAATAAAATATTTGTAGGTTACGATGAGATGGAACTATTTACGAAGTTTCAGGCGGATGTTAATAATTCGATAAAAAGGGGTCTGTACCACGGACTATAAGCTCCTTACCCCCACCACTCTAAATCTAAACGTTAATATTTTATTTGATATTTACTGCTGTGACGGTTAGTACTGCCGATAGCAGGATATATATTAGATAGTTGAAGCTTTAGAATTTAATTTTATTGGGGAGAGAATAATTTTATTATTTTTTTATTTCATAATAGTTGTTAAATAATAATAATGCTTTTAGGAATAATTTTCTCATATTAAAAGGAATAACAATATATAGTAAAAGTATAAAAGTTTGATGTTTGGGCTTCAAGATATAAATTCATCCTGTGTGGCATTTATTGTTGTCCTCTAGAGTTGAGAAACCCCTTAGAATTGAGAATAGAGAAAACATATACATATTACATATAAAATAAATAAATAAAAAAAGATATATGAATTTCTGTATTTTATTTAATAGCCAATGGTTTTTAATAAAATGTACTACTGTTTTTCTATTTGATTCATCGTTCCTTAATATGACAGATATATCTGGTCTCAGAGACGATCTATTTAAGGTGGGCATTCCTGGAAAATATAATTGACAGTGAGAGGGCTATTGCAGTGTTGGCATGTTGATGGTGACTGTTTGTTGATAAGATATGAATAAGTTAAATATACATGACCTATTCTTACAGTATTTATTGATACCAACTAATTTCATATATACGAAACTATTAATGCAGATCCGACTTTCAGGAAAATATATGATCAAGATTTCTGTTATATAATAAAATTGTGAAAATTACTTGAGTGCAAAATTTGCAACACTAAAAAAAAACGAAACACTTTATCATAATTTAACATATGTCTATTTTAGGCCATAGGTCACCAAAAAAAACACAGTTTTTTTATTTCCTTATGTTTTATTCAACGTTTCGGCTTCAGGAGCCATTTTCAAGAACCTGCAAAACTAATTTTAATTTATTTTTTACCATTCAAGTACAGCCTCAGACAATAAACTTGTATCATCCACCTACCATGTACCGCGCCATAATTTTTTTAAAATTTGTCATTACGATATGATTCGTCCTAATTCATTCTTTTATTTCAAAGAATGTCGTTTTCCGTTTCTAAAAATTGTAATATATAATTAATAAATTAAAAATAGACTGCTATAATTAATTTAAAAAATTTTTAATTTTCGATTTATATACCTCTATTTGCAAACGGTATCAAGAAAGTATTGTTCTTCAATAGGGAATTCATACAGGACTGGATTTACTTACATAAGGAGTGGGGTGGAGGGATTAGGGATCAGCTGTTTTATATCAGTATGTTATATATTAATTTTGTCAATTGTGCTAGCATAAAACGTGTTTAAATTATCAACATCTGTCTGTTGATTCACTGAATGTTTTAGATTTTTAGTGATAAAAATGGATTCAATGATTCTACGTTTCCCAATATTTTGTTCTGTATACAACACGGAAGCAGTACCAAAATCAAATTTATGTCGATTTTTTGTGGTATGCTGCGATAATCCTGTGGCTAATTTTGATTTTGTCGTTTTAGATCTGCAATTTTGTCTATATTGCTGTATCCTAGGTTCAAACCATTGTGAGGTTTGTCCGTAATATGCTTTATTTTCACAATCCTCGCATCGTATTTTATAAACAATATTAGTTAGTTTTCCTTTTGGAATAATATCCTTAGTTCTACTATATAATTTATCTAATTTATTAATAGGTTTTTTCCCAAATCTGATTTCATTTATATCATATTTTTTAAAAGTTTTTTCAATTTTATCAGTTAAACCTCTAATATAAGTGACCGAAAAGTATTTTTTGGGGTTGGGGTCTGCGTTAATATTCTTATTTATTCTTATGGCACCAAACTCGAAGGATGTGACTAGAAAACTTTATCATATATTATTTAAATTCCCAATTTACAGTAGTTTAAGGTTAAGAATTTACCAGGATATAGAAAATCTTGATGGGATAGAAATATTTGAGCCAACTCTTGCAGAAGATATGAGAAAATTATATTTTTTTCATCTCAAATATATCAAATTAGAGAGAATTGTTAGGGTAATCTGGAATATTGTCCTCTGCATATTGTGGCAAAAATTCCATATCGCACATTGGCATGTAATTTGTCCGTTTATTTTTCTTGTTTATTCTCTTAAGCATATTCGTAATCTTTTAATTTAATTTTAAAACATAGTTTTTTTTTTATTGAATATTCTGCCACATTAAAGGGCATTAATATTAAGACTATATGAATCATTCACACAATATGTACAAACAAAGAATAATAAAGAATAATAGAAAAAATAAATAAAAAGAAATGTAGACAAATAAAATAAGTAAATAAATAATAGTAATAATAAAATAAAAATAACATCTTAGACGCAGGCATACCTATTTACAAGCGGTCACGGGAACTCCAAACCAGACTTGTTCCCCCACTTGCTGAGGTAAAAGCGAGGCTTCAGGAGATCTCTGCGCTTCTCCCTCAACCACTTCATTGGTATTAATATTTTTTTAAAAAATGAGTATTTATTGGCTTACGTGTATTTATTTATGTATATTGTTGATAATTTTTGATTTTATATTAATTTGATAATAGGAACTATTTTATCGGTCTGATCTTTACCGAATATGATTTTTAATTTATGCTTAAGAGTGTTGTAATATCTGTTATGCCGTATAAAAAGGAATGATTTTTTATATCCATAAGGATGATAATGTTTGTTATTTTGTGATAGACTCCATATGTATAGGGTTCTTCCATTAAAACAAATAAAGATCGATTTGAATTAAATTGAATATATTACCTATTCTTAATCTAGTTACGGAGACCTCCTCTCTGATATAAGGACAGTTTATGTAATCCATGGCCTTATTGATTTTTTAAATTTTTTTTTAAATTTATTTATTTAGACATACAATATTCTGTCACAGGGACAATAATTATATTGATAAATGAACACATTCACACCGTATATACAAAAAAAAAAATAAAATTAACAAAGTAAAACAATAACTAAATAATAATAAATAAAAACTCTATACAATAAAAAAAATAAAATAACCTTAATATAAGTAAATTAAAAACATAAAAATACAATCATACCTATATACAATATATGATTTTTTAATAACTTTTAATTTGCTTGACGGGCTATCGTTCCACATAGACTACCAATTATTCAATATTTAATTTTTAAGAGGAAAACGCATTTCTCAAGGGATTAAGATGGCATTACCTCGGTCTTGAGTGAGTGCTTGTTTAGCAGCTGTATCTACAAACTCATCACTAGTAATTACCACATTACTGGGAATCCGTATAAAGTAAACAGACGAATAAATTTTTGAACACAACCGAAAGTTCCTTGTTTCATCTCTACTTGTACCTCTACAATTTTCATGATAACGGGCCATTAAAATCAAAGTTATGAAATAAATTATAAAATATATAAAAGTTTAGTAGCTGAAGAAAATGCGTTGTTATTTACAAAGAAAACGTATGCTGATTATTTTAGTAAAATAAATAAGGATCAATAAAAAAATAATAATTTTCTATTTTTAGATGGCTTCAGCCCAAAAATCTACTTTCTTTTGTCCGCTTGTCACCAATTCTACCGATAACAGACTCAGAACTATTTAACTAACGCTAACAGTACGAAAGTGACAACAAACAGTGAAAAAAAGGTTTATACTTTCAACGAAACTTATAAGTATTAATTAAGTTTATTTGAATTTGAAAAATACTTGAAACTTATTAATTAAGAAAGGCTTTTGAAATATTAACATAATAGAAGAAGGACCTTTAAAAGTTTGCTAAGTATTGCTATCATTGGAGTTGGTGTACTTAGAAACTCTTATTGCCCACCGCTTGGCTCCAAAGCAATTTAGCCAATGAGGGAACAACAAGACTGAAAATTAAGGCGGGGGGGATAATTAACCCCCGGGAACCCTCCCTTAGGAAACTTATTTCCTCGTCCAAGGTATTACCCGTCTTCTGGGGTAATAATTGAAAAAAAATAGGTTAATTATTTATTGTAGGCCCCGGTCGTGTCTCTCCTTAAAAAAATAATTACAAAAAGAAATTAGGTCTTAATTCAGTTTAAAATATGAAGTAATTTATATACTAAAAGCTTTGCAATGCCGTCTCCATTATATTAACTTTTATTTTCTGTTTTCGATTCTTCTCTAAACTCAATATAACTAATAATAATAATAGAAGAGAAGGATGGTTGGAGTGATCGGTCAAATTGAAATGGTAAAAAATAAATAATTCTATTTATTTTTACATTCGCCGACGTTTCGGCACGAAGCTCAGACCTTCATCAGGGCTGCTGTACAAGAAGTAAAGTCAGACAAACGCATTTATAGCGGGAGGGGGAGGGGAGCTGGTAGATGGTAATAATAATAAAAACATGTACCGCAACAACTCATGAAGGTTCTTGGGTTTAATACTTTGTAAGTATTGTTTCTTGGTCAACAGTTCTGCAAGGAGGTGAATTGACCGAGATCATGCTCAAACGCCATGTTTTCTCCCTTATAGATCGTGGCGGCCCAGTGTGTTGCTCGTTCTAGCATCCTCGTGCCTAGCGAAGCCGGTTCGAATTCGGCCAGGGAGAGGTTGACTTTTATTTTGTGGCGAAACCACGGAATGAAACTCGACACTCCCACTCTGGTTAGAATTATGTTTGGATGTACTTCCAGAACAATCCCCCTCCTCCCCCCGTGTGCAAGAAATGGTGGAGAAAAAAATGTTTTCTCCCTTATTCAATTATTTAATTCAGAGTACTCACTATATAGAGAAAAGTTCTAGTGGCAAAATAACTGAAAAAAAATCTGGTGCGCGGAACACACAACATTCACTTACCGCTGAGCTTTGATAAATTATTTTCTGACCATGTTGGGCCATTATAAAATTTTTGAATTGCATTTTAAACAGTCTAAAGCTAAAAGATTACAGTTAAAAAATCTAAAATACCATTAAAAAAGCAAAAGTCTTATATATTATATCACCGGTTGATTATGGATTGTACGACTATTAGGTATTAAAATGTTATTTTACATTGCAAAGTTTATTGAAACAGAATTAAGAGATCTGCATTGTCTGTCATAGACAGGTCAAAAATTGTCACACTAATTGTAAGTGGATACTGCTGGAATATCACAAAGGGAAAATTCATCAAATTATTCACTAATTTAATTATCTAAAAAGTTTACATTTATTAAGAAAATTTCATTTGATTTTCTTGAAAACACGTGAACACGTAATAATGTTAGTTTTTAGAAATTATTTATATTTTTTTCGTTACTTTCCGTTACCTTCTACAACTTTCTATATTCTATATTATTATTTTGTAATTCTGCGCATTCCAACGATATATTATACGTATACCTTCTGACTATTATTTCCGGATATTCATTTCCAACCTGGTTAAGTATTTTTCTTTTTTTCTCTTTTATTTAATTATCAAATTCTTTCAGAATATATATTTAGCATTTTCCATGTATTTTAACAATGAAAAATACTTATTATTTATCATAAACCAAATAAAAGGTACTTTAGAGGAAGACATGATAATCCTGTGATTTCACAAAGGGAAAATTCATCAAATTATTCACTAATTTAATTTTCTAAAGTTCGGAATAAACGGACATTGATACCTAATTTTTTAAATATAATATCAGATCTAGAATTATTTAAGTACAATAAATGTATTTAAGGTTATAAAAATATGCTTTATACATCTATAAAATGATTTTATATTTTACTTCTTTCACACAAGTACAATTTATTTTATTTATTAGTTATACATTTTCGTACATACATATTCGTGGCTCACAACAAATTTGCTATCTACCACGGATAGCATAAAAAAAAAGAATAGTAATAACAAACAACAAGACAAAAAAAAAACAGTAGTAAAATAACACATACATAATAAGAAACACACACACACACACACACACACAAAAAAAAAGATAATGCAGCAAGTAGCTCAATGCAATAAGTCTCTTGGCCAGCGCCTCAGCAGTCTTCTGGGCGGATTATATGGATTTGTGGCAGTAGATAGAGCCTGAGTAAGTGGATTGGAATTTAGAGTCAGTCTGTCATGAAAATTATTAAAGCGGTCAGTGGCAGTTGCCGTGCTGAAAGGAATGTTAAGGTCATTGGGTAACGTGAGGTTTGAAACATAAAAGGGTGCGTCTACAATTTTCCGAAGGACTTTTGACTGGAATGACTGGATGATTTTTATATTTGATTTCTTTGCTGTTCCCAATAGTTCGATCCCATATGTCCAAAGTGGTTTAATCAGGACTTTGTAAATAGTTAATTAGTCACAGATAATTTAGAACGACTGTCAAGTAGCCTAGAAAGAAGTCCGTATCGCTTATTAGGTTCTTTTTTTTTGTTTTGTGTACAATATTACAAGTACAATACAATAGTTTTTTTAACAATGTCATTACCTTGATTAGGTGGAATTTAAATACGTTTCAAAAACTTAAGAATATTTTAAAAGTTTACATTTAGTAAATTTCATTTAATTTCCTTGAAAACATGCGATTTATGTTAAATATTATTAGTTTCCATAAATTATTATTTATTACTTATCCGCCACACTCCGTTATCTTTTGTATTAGATTTTACAATAATGATTTCCTGTATTAGTTTTTTTTTTAAAACAATTTCCATCTATCACTTAAGTAAATTTTTAAATTACACCAAGCCAAACATTTCCAGGACTGTCATTTACAAGTGCAGCTATCTTCTTCATCTTCTGGAAGTACAGACCGAAGTGGTCTTTGGCCTGCTTCAACTTTGTTGCCACAGAGCTCTGTTCTCCACCAAACGGATGCCCGTCTGTCGTATGTCTTCTTCCACCTTATCCTTCCACCGTGTTCATGTTAGATCCTTTGGCTCTAGTGGCGAATACTTTTCCTTTATATAACTTCTTCACCTGTCTGTCATCATTGATTCGGTTGACAAGGCCAATCCATTTCAGCCTGCTTATTCTTATAAAATTTGAGAAAGACAGATCGTTGTAGATGTAACATAGTTCTTAATTCTTTCTGCTTCGCCACCATCCATTCTAAAATAGTTCACCATAGATTCCTACCTCTTCTCGAATCTTTCAAGCCTGTCGCAGATTATCTTGTTCATTATCCAACATTCACTGCTGTAACTAACAACCAATCACATTAGGGTCTTTTATGTCCTTATTAAAGGAGCGGGGTAGTTCAGTGGGTGAGTACTGACTTCCAGAGCTCAAGGTCCATGGTTTGTGTCCGGCTCATGACTAGTAATTTTTCATCAGCCGTGAGTCGACCATGGGGACCGGAGACACCCTCCTGTGGCAAACCCAGCCTCCTTAAAATGGGTACTCTTAATTAAATAATTAATTAAGGGAGAAATATCAATATTACGCGGTTGAGCGTAGTTAGTGGTATCCTTATATCCTTATATAGCAAAGGATATCTGTCATTTTTAAAAAATTGGAAAACAAACAATGGATTCAATTTAAACTAATTCTAATGATTTTTTTCTCATGATTCAAATTGAACATTCATAATCATATCAGTGAATACGCCGTCATTCATAGTCATCAGAAACAGTCTGAGTTAACTTATAAAACTAAATTAAAAAATGAATAAAAAAAAACGTATAATCGTATTGACCTACATAAGGAGAATCATATAACTTCTTCAAATAATAATTTCAATTACTGTAGTAATTATAAAATTTTCGATTAATCAATAAAAAAAAAATGCTTGCCGGCGTTCGGTAGTGAGGAAGCAAAAGGAAACAGCCTTTTTTTGAAGAGAAAGCAGCAAATGTTTAAAACTCTATAACTCTGCAACGAACCGTCTGATTTCGATGTTTTTTTTTATTTTGTCAGCAATTCAGCAGTATTTCATATAAATGTGGGTATTATCAATCAAGTTATTATCAAAATCTTACACAAGTTAATATCAAGGTATTATCAAAATTGTGTACTTTTTTATTTATCGGCAAATAGAATATTGAATTCATCGTAACATTTTTCAGCTTGTTTTCGGGAAAGAATGTTATACACATAAATTAAAAGGGTTATCAAGGGGAAGACTTTAGCCAAGTTTCGTTAAAATGAATAAAGCCGTTTTGGCGCTACAGTTTATAGCGACACATCTTTTGCGGCTTCGAACAGAAAAACATTTACATTTTTACTTTTTTTACATATATGAAATTATCGTAAGACAGAAATACTATGACAGAAACCTTCCCAGGAGTGTATGGAACAACTTCCCAAAGTTTCATGGCGATCGGTTGAATGGTTTAGTAATCCACCAAGGACAAACAGACAGACAGACATTCATTTTTATATATATTGATAGATAGATACATATACAAATATACACATACATGATATATATATATATATATAGATATACATGATTACTCACATAGACTGAGGTAGAGCTGCGTGGCCGGTTCGTAGAGGTCCCAATTGAAGCCTTTGTGCCTAGTTTTCTCTTTGACGTGCCCGCCCTCAAGCCTCCTCGGCTCGTTGGGGTCCCTGCGTCACAGAGTGGCTTCAGATAGGATTAACTTCTCATTTAATTAATTAGTTCAGCGTTAAAAGGGTTTTGAAAAAATAATTAAAAAATAGTATTAAAACATCAGCCCTTCTTTCGGTTGTCTTATAGACCAAAACTGAAAATTAGATAGGAGTGAAAAGCTTATAGCTACATACATACTTACATACACTTCACAGACTTATAGTTAACAAAAAAAAACAGAAAAAGTGTATATTTTTATTCTAAAAATTTAAAATTAATATCAGACCATCTCTAGTTCATAAATAACACCTTAACACATCCAGTTCCAATAATCAACTATGGAACTTACTTTCTCTGAAATTTAACTTAACTATCAGAGACGATTTTTTAATTAAATGTTTGGATCAATTTATCAAAAAACTTATTAAATAAAGATTGTTTAATAAATTTGCTTTGAGCTCAAAACACAAACTCTATATTGAATAAAGTGAGTTTAATCAATTTTATGAAGGGTGTAAAATCGAATTTTTTGAGCGAACGGCTGGATCGATTTTTAAGTTTGATGGTTCAAACATTCATTGAGATCCCACGAATATTTTGAAACAACTTGAGCTTAAAACACCTAGAGTGAATGAAATGTGTTTAATTAATTTACTAGAAGGTATGTAATGATTTTTTGAGCGAACGGTTAGATCGATTTTAATGTTTGGTGGCTCAAAATATTTATTGAGATCCATTGAGAGTTTTGAAATAATTTTAGCTCAATAAATACCGTAAAAACTGTGTTAAAACAATCCGTTAAAAAGCCAGAGGATATGTCTAAGTGAGGTAGAAACATTCCTAGGAGTTAGTTTAGATGTTGGCCTGAATATGACGCCTCAATTTGGGTATTTGGCTGGTAGTGTGGCCCTACTAATGAACGGTCCAAGTCGCATGGGGGCGCATTATGGAGCACTATTCATAATGGTGTTGTGAAGCGTATCCTTAGGTATGCCTCTCCCTTCTGGTTCCGAATCCTCATTAAGACAGAGAAATAGGCACAGAGGACAGCTCTGCTTCGGGTCACCAGAGGATATAGGTCGCATGAAGCGGTACAGGTCCTAGCGGGGGTTGTGTCTCTCCTGTCTCTTCCTGCGAGAAGAAGGGACCAGGTATGATTACAAGAGGGAGGGATCAACAGATCCCATTGAAAATTCTAATGAATGGAAAAAGATAATCCGGAAGAAAACAGTTGAAGAGTGGAGCAGACGATAAGTGACGAATCAGAGAACCGCGTGTTGCCCGGTAACCAAAGTTATAAATGGAACATAGTTACGGGTTTTCGTCCCGGTGCCGGAGGAGTCTAAAAGACGAGAAAGGGTTGAGCTAAAAAAAATCCCTTTCTGCTCCATGCATATATATATAAATATGCATATATAAAATAAGTTTTTATTGGAAAGTAATGCTGGTTTTTGTATTATATTCACATAACACATCTATTTTTAACGAGTTTTATGTCTAATAAATGATGTAATCAATGTTATTATCAAAAACCTTTTGTCTTCTAGTCTGCAAATTTTCAATGCCTAATTGATAAAAATTGATTAATTTTTTTAGCAAAATATAAAGAAATGGTCTTTTGGATGTCCATCAAATTTGTCAATATTTTGCCATTTGGAAAGTGCTGAGCGAACGGAATAAATGGAAATACGATGGTGCAACATCGGTCGAGTATGGTGGGTGATGCAGTACATTCCATCCAGATTAATTTTATTAATTAATTGTTGCAGAATAATTCCTTTCCTGGTGACAATAGATGACCACTTTTCGGTTAAAAATTGATTTACACGATTCAATCGTTCACAGTAAAGATTCTTCAGTAGATATTCACATTTTGTCCAGAGTTTAGCACTTTAAAATGAACAACGCCGCGAATACTCCACGAAGTCCCATTTTTGGGGTCTAGAAATGGCTTTGTGGCATTTCGTGGCGATTGATTTGGAGAGAGGCATTGCCTTTTATGCTTTGGGTAATCATAGAGGATCCATTTTTCATCTTCGTTGATCAAGTGATCAAAAAACGCTGATTTCCCGATCTGGTGCTAATGGTCTTGGATGATCTACCAAGGTTCATTAAGACTGTTTGACTATTCTTCTATTGTCTTACACGGATTTGCTTCCACCTCCGCCCTCAACGTCAATGTCTAACATTTACGGAATTTACTTAATCCGTAACAAATAATAATAATAATAATATATATAATTTTTTTATCTTCATTTCTTCACACACACTTGTCATAAGCAATGACAATTAGCGGGTCTGCCTTCGGTTAGAGTACATATAGTGGCTTGATCGGTATGATGGAGAGGAGTGCCCAGCGGCATTCCTTCCTGTCTTGAATTTAGCATTTTTTTTGGGTGAGGAAATTCCACATTCAGCTCATTTTGAGCCTCCTAAGTGTGTTTTCAGGCATGTTAAATGTAGCCATACTTTGAATAAGTGTGTTAGTATGTCCATGTAAGTTATTGTGAAATCGCTTGTAGTGTGTCCGTATGTGATCGTTAACAGTTGGCATTTGAAGATCTTTATGTAATGTGATGTTTGTGACGTACCATGGAGCTTTAGTTATGGTCCTGAATGTTTTGGGCTGACAAGTTTGTAGTTTTCGTATGTGGGTCGTTTTGGTTGTTCCGTAAATTTGTGAACCGTAGGTTCATATGGGCTTAAGTAGATAATTGTAAGTGTTCAGTTTTTGTTTTAAGTTAGATTTTGAGCGTTTTGAGAGAAGTGATTATAACAGTCGTAGTCTGAGGTTTAAAGTTTTATTTTTTTGTTGATATGTGTGACCCATGTCATTCTTCTGTCGAATGCCAGCCCCAGATATTGTATTTTATCTGTTTGAGGAATTTCAACATTGTCAATGTAAATAGGAAGGCATGTTCCATGTCAAAAAGTGAAAGTGATGTCTTGTGATTTGTCTTGATTGAGTCGAATTTTCCAGAGTTTGTACCAATCATTTAGTTATGTTAAATGATGTAAAGTCTGTGAGGCGTTTGTTGGATTTTTATGTCTTGTTAGAATTGCTATATAGTCTGCGTAAGTCGCTATAATAGTTATGGCGCTGTTAGGAATGCCATGACACACATATGATGATAAAGGTTGAGCGAGTACTGACCCCTGAGGAACTCCTGCAAAGGCTGGTGTTATTGAAGAAAGTTCTAAGCCTTGTCAGAAAGAGAAACATTTTTCAGAAAGAAAGGATTGAAGGATAAGATAGTAGACAGGAGAGTCCTGTCTTATTTTTGAATAGAATTCCCTTATGCCAGACTTGAATGCTTGAGGGACATCCAGAAATACTCCAGTTACATACCTGTGGCCTAAAGCACACACTTTAGTTTTTCTGTTTTTTTTCCTTTGAATTTCGAAATGTGATACAAGTTTAAAAAACAATAATTATAATATTTTTTTGTTTAATATTACATAATTTATATTGGTTTTAATTCAATAATGCTGTTTAAAAAAAAAATATTTTATTGCGAATGTGCTGTTCAATTTTTATATATGTTCATAATATTTGCCCTAAAACGTTGTCAGATAAAAGAATGAGATAAGAGTGCAATTAAGTTTGTGAAGTAAAAATAACAGTATTGTTCATATATATTAACTACAAATCTGGTCAAAAGACTTATTACAATGAATAATGACAAAATACATGTAATGCATTAAGTATTAATTAGGCTCTTAGGATAAATTAACGAGGACAGTTGGGTAATAGGAGTTCAGTACTACAATATTGGAGCTAAAATAATTGCATAATAATCACTGAATGAAATTAGAAAGGAAAGTAAAATCTATTTTATAGATAAAGCATTGTAGTGATGGAATATAAAAATTTAAAAAAATAATAATAACTGTTAATATGTAGGGAAAGAAATTGTAAAAACTAAAACAAAAAAATATATAAAAAAACAAATGATGATATACATATGTTCCCTAAGATATTTAAGTGATTATGCGTAAAGATCAGGAGAAGGGAAAATAGAATAAAGTATATATATATACACATAGCGAGAAGTATGTTGAAGATAATTAGAAATAAAATACATTTCACTGAAATACATACCATGAATAACAAATTAGAACTTAAGGAATACAAATTTTATCTACTCACAATGCTTAGTGAGTGGTGATGAAAATTCACGTTCAACACAGAATAAAACAATAAAAAATAAGAGAAAAAAATAATGTCTAAAGAAAATTAAATCCTTATAACATAGTATGTATTTAACCAGCATCTGATTGGATTGTGAAGAGGAATTGGAATAAAAGGGTTTTAAAGGTGGATAAGGATGATGCATGGCGGATTTTTAGTGGGATGGAATTCCAGAATGCAGTACCATATATATATATATATATTAGCTTCATCTATACTTGAATGAAATCAGTAATATATACTAATAATAAGTTATATCACAAAGGAAGTGGTGAGGTAGACATTTATAGGACGTCAAACACAGGCTCAAACCTCTGTTGAACATATTTCCTGGCCACCCCGGTCTAGCGCTACCTTTGATCTTGGCCATTTAACAGGCCCCATCCTCATCCTTTGACACCGCGGTGGATATCTGTGTTCCGGGGCGACGCCCATCTTGTTAACAGGTCCTCCGGCAAAGCCATGCTAATCGCCCATTGTCTTGGAGGTTGTATTAGTTTGTCCTTCTTATCTAGGGCTTTATTGGATAATTTAAAAGTAATTTGACTTAAAGTATGTTTAGAAATTTCACAAACTATAGAAAATTCAATAATCTAACTGAAATAATTAAGGCATTAGGGTAAAACCAAACATTCTTTATTTCTTTTGTAACAGACAACCGAAGGAAAACATAAAAAAAAAAACAAAAAAAAAACGTTGTAGATAAACAACCATTTATATATTTGTCTTTCCTATAGTTTGTGACATGTCTAAACACATCTGGAGATATATTAATTTAAAACTGGTATACTCCAGTCAGGACTTTCATATTAGATAGTGTATATGGCTGTGTGTTTGACTATGGCTGTGTGGTATACGGTGGCCTCTCGTTGGAGCTTGAGTACAGACTGAAGAGAATCATGAACTGTTTTTTAAGATTCGTCTTCGGCACTTCGAGATGGTCTCATGTGTCCCACCTATATGCCGAGTCAAAGTGGCTCTTCCCCTCTTCCCGCCGCCTATACTTTCTTGGAAATTTCTTATACCAAACGATCAACTCCCAGCACCCTTCCTATATCTGTTGTCTCCTCCAGCCTAAACCCTTAATCCACTCAATAAAAACTAGATCCCGTGTTTCTGACCTCTATATTCCATTCCACAGGACAAAAACCTATGAACGTTCCTTCTTAGCCCGCTCCGTCTCCTATTGGAATTCTTTGCCACATAACATCCGTCATGCCTCTTCCCTGTCAACTTTCAAATACCTCCTTTTCCAATATCTCCTCACATCCCAAACAGAAGATTTACCACCATAAATTTCATTTTATGAACTGAATTTGCGTGAAGTAAATAGTGGTGCCTACTGTTTAAGTTTTAACATAAAACAGCAATGATCTTTGTCACCTAGTTTGACTATTATTTTTACTATTTATTTATTTTTCTCTTCTCCTCAGGTTGTGCTTTTTTTTTCTTCGGGGATATATGTTCATATTTTATATCTTTGTCTTTATGTGTGCCAATAAGAGAATGTACGTATAAATAGTTCCTTTTCGTTATTTTATTTTATTTTTTTTTTCCGTTACACCACAAGTATCGTAAGACTTTATTTTATCTTAGCGTCTGCATATTATTATATAAACCACTGTAGATATTATTACATTTTGTATTAAGTTAGTTTTCTATTAGATAGCCTATTGTTTATAAATTGTGTAGTTATGTATATATAAATATGTAATTTCTCTTCTTTTTTTTTTTTCATCATAATTAAGTAATTTTGAGAAGATTTTATGTTCATTTGTATATATATTTTATTTTTTATGTTTGACTGGTTAAATACTTTTTAAATAATGTATATAATATTAAAATTTTTATAAATTAGTTTTTGGCCAGATTTGTACTTTACTTTGTATTAACTCATCATTGTTATTCTAAAGGGACTTAGTCCCAGAATCAAGTTTAATTTTCTATTCTATTCTATTCTATATAATTATATTGCTGATATGGGGAGGTTATGGACGTGGATAAAAAAGTTTCATTCATCGATTTGAATGAAAATTTTTTGGTGACAGTAGGTGTAAAAATATTTGACCTATATTCGAGGGATCTCGTCAATGCGTTCTAGGAAATGAGAAAAAAAATATTTTATACGATTTTTATATCATTTTTACTTTCACTTACCTAAACCATTTTCGAATCAGAGTTTTCAACGGAAATACACGTTTTGAGTTCCCTGAGTCTAAATAACGAGGTCCCACAAAATGGTATGTGTGTATGTATGTGAACAGCCTAGCTCAAAGAGGAAAAGTTTTACGAAACTGCAATTGCGTATTATTTTTTTTTATAAGCCTCAGATGTTACAGCAACATTTTGTTCAAAACTGACAAACCTGAAGTGGTACGTTATGTATTCGATTTATCACATTTTTACGACTTTCTCCCAAAAAAGCTCTAACAATTTTGAACTCAGTATAATAACTCAGTATATCAGTGTATTATTTAGTAGTGTTTAATATAACTTAGATTTTGTTCTCATTGATATTCTCTAACCGAGATTAAATAGCTAATTTTAAATATTAGCTTCTTCTTAAATACCTTTAATTTTTTTAAATTGAAATAATTAACCATTTCAAATTAATCTTTGATAAAATATATAAATAAATATTAAATAATTTGATAATTAACTAAAGGAAAAATAAGAGATCGTAACCGATAATAGTTGTGATGGAGGAACCAAAGGAATACGAGCGAGCCCGAGTTCACCCGAAAGATCAGAACAGGTTTCCATAGTGACATGAGCTTAATGTAATACATCCTCCGACAATATTATGTAAATATACAAATGCGGTGATCTATTTGCAACCGTAGGCCATTATAATATATCAATCGATATATTATTTTGTGTAAAATAATAAAAACATATTGTTTATTATATTAAAGTAATGTATGCCTAGTAAACATATTTAATATCTACAATAAAGCTATATCTCATAAGAATTATTAAAAGAAGGCGAATTTTTTATAATTTTTTTCCATTTTTCGATTGCAATGAAAATTCTTATTCAAACATATTTGATAGTATGAAATAATAATATTTGTTTATCCCTAAAAAATATTTGCGTATCTCGTGTAAATATCTTCATAAAAAGCTTTAATTTTACTATCGGGATAACATACCAGATCTTTTGCATATAATCTTACCCTTGATTATCCCTTGACTGGATAAGAAAAAAAATATATATTTGGCATAAAGCTATAGGAGAGTACAGTATTGTAATAATCAGTACCGACTAAAGTGAGTTCAAATATTTTTTGTAACAGATTTGTGTAGCAATCAAAAAATTATTTTCAATATTTTCGCCTAGGCTTTGGATTATCGTTTTCGAAGATAACAAAAATTGTGATAACTTGAATCTGACTTCATCTATCCACAGAAAAATTAGCTGGCATTCAGAACACTAAACTACACGAAATCGTAAAAACCTCATACCCGTAAACAAATTAGAATTTCATGTCAAATTTGTTCAATTAAAAAAAAAAAAAAAATGAGCTTTCGTATTTCTAATTTGCATGATTATTGGTGTATTATTTATGCTAACTAAATAGTCCGTAATACAGAGCCCTTTATATCGAATTATTAACATCCGCCTGAAACCTCGTAAATATTTTCATCTCACCGTAACCTACAACTATTATTTACGAAAACTCTTGGAATTGAAGCGTTTTAAATCTGGAGAGGGACAAACTTTGTCTATTTAATTAGGTACTAAAAACTCGTAAATATCCATTTGCTTTCTACTTGGATCGTAAGATAATTTGATCAAAAAATTGAGAAAAAAACTGACTTCCAAAAATATTAAGCCGTTTGGCGTGAGCAATACCCCCAAGTTTTTAAAATAACGAGGTTATATAGGACAAACGGCCCAATATTTTTGTAGGAAACCATTTTTCTCGATTCTGAGATCAAATTATCTTACAATCTAAGTAGATCCTCTCTCGCATGCCTATTAATGTCTACGTAATAATTTAATTTTACTTCCCGACGGATACAAAAAAAAAATTATCCAATAGCAATATAGTCCGTGGTACAGACCCCTTTTTCTCAAATTTTTAACATAAACCTGAAATTTCATAAATAGCCGTAGATTCATCTCATTCTAACCTACAAATATTTCATTTAATAAAATTCTCGGAATTGGGGCGCTTTCAATCTGGAATTCGGCAAACTTTGTCTATTCAATTAGGTACCAAAACCTCGTAAATACCCATTTGCTTAAGATAATTTGAGCACAAATTTGCCTTCAAAAATACTGAGCCGTTTAGCGTGACCTACACCCCCAAATTGTCAAAATATCGAGGATAAATAGGATAAAAGTCCCAATAGTTGGACACCTTTTTTTTTATCGAATATCTGATCAATTTATCTTACAGTAGAAAGCAAATGAGTATATACAAGTTTTTAGTACGTAATTAAATAAACAAAGTTTACCCTCCTCCAGATTGAAAAATCCACAATTCCAAGAGTTTTCGTAAATATAATAGTTCTAGGTTACGATGAGATGAAACTAGGAAAATTCAGGCGAATGTTCATAATTTGATAAAAAGGAGTCTGTACCACGGACTAAAATACATTAAAAACTATATTTTTTAACTCACATTGGAAATTTTAAATTATTTCTTTTGATTCTTTAGCATTTTTGATGTCAAAGTTATTAATATTATTGAGAGAGTTGAGGGATGGGTTTAGGAATTTAGAAAGTTCAGTTGGTCCATCTATATTGTTTATTATGGGTCTTAATCTGTTATCAGTTTTGTGTAGTTTTGTGAGGTTTTATGTATTCTATTTTATGTATTCTAGGTGTAGTGGAGTCTGAGCCTAAAAGTTTATTTTTAATGAATTTGTCTACGTACCTTAGCTTATGGAGTTTATTAACATATGTATTGACTTTAGTATTTATTTCAGGTATTGGATTGTTCCTTATTTTCCTATAAGTGTTTTTGTCACTTAACAGTTCCTCCATTTTGTCATTGTAATCTTTTTTATAGAGTATTGCTATTTTTTTAGTTTTATCTGATTTTATTATAACTACAACATTATTTTGGTTAATAAACTGCTTAAACTTGATAAGGTCTTCGTTTATTTGGATGTTGAAGATTGATATTGTTTTATATTTGTTGGATACAAAGTTATTAATAAGTGTACATATTTTATTTCTTATTGCATTTATATGATTCTCTGATGTGTGTAAATTGAAAAGTATTTTCTCAATATCTATTATTAAATTTATTATAGGTTTATCTTTGTTCTTAAATTCAAAACTGAAATTCACCCCTAAGGATAATAAGTTCATGATATTTTTTGATATTTCAAGTTTTGTGAGATTTTCCACTCTGTTTTTTGTGTGTAGATTATTGTATCTCTGGATTATGTTTTCATTATTAAGATTCTGTGTTTTTGGTAGATTTCCATTATGGTTTATATTTGTAGCTTTCATTGAGGTTATACAATTGTTTGTACCATTTCTAATTATTTTAGGGATCAATAGTTTATTTATTTTACAGTTTTTTATTTGTCTGCAAATTTTTTTGTTTAGTTTTATCTTCTTAATGTTTAGACTTTTTTCAATATATTCCATCATGTATTCCTTAAGTGACACCATGTAAGTGACAAAAACACTTATAGGAAAATAAGGAACAATCCGATACCTGAAATAAATACTAAAGTCAATACATATGTTAATAAACTCCATAAGCTAAGGTACGTAGACAAATTCATTAAAAATAAATTTTCAGCCTCAGACTCCACTACACTTAGAATACATACATACTCATAAAATTACGCAAAACTGATAACAGACTAAGACCCATAATAAACAATATAGATGGACCAACTGAAGCTCTTTCCAAATTCCTAAACCCATCCCTCAACTCTCTCAATAATAATAATAACTTTGACATCAAAAATGCTAAAGAATTAAAAACTATTTTTTTCTAATAAAATATTTTTGTATGGATATTTTGGAGTTCTAGCAATGGCCAGATTCTCCACTCAAGTCATGAGTGTCTGTGGCTGTAGCGCTCTTACTCATCCTCCGCTGGTTTAAAATACCAGTGAAGTGGCTGAGGGAGAAGCGTAGGGATCTCCTAAGCCTCCCTTTTCCCTCCACATGTGGAGGGGACAGGATTGGTTCGGAGATCACCTGGCAAATTGTAAATAATGTATATAGGTATGTTTTATATAAGATGTTTGTTTTAATTTTATTTCTATTTTTATTTACTTATGTGTATATACATATTTTTTTCTTTACTCTTTTGTTCTTTTTTCTTATTCTTTTGTTATTACTTTATTTATTTATATTTTTGTATATACGGTATGAATGCAATCTCTGAACTCTATTATAAGTGTCCTTAAACTGTGACAAATTGTAATATTTCTGAATAAAGTGTTTTTTTTTAATAATAATAAAATATTTTAATATAAGTTTTTAAAAATTGTCGAACAGTCCAACTTCATCTTGTCCGCAATAACTTCGGTTTATTATTGACTCCAAAACCAACCATTGACTAAATAAATTATTGACGTTTTGGACACGTGTTATAAGAGTCGAGTAAAGAATAATAAGAGAATCCTCCTAAACGGATTGGCAGTACCGCGGGCCATTTAGCGGAATTCTCCAGGGCCTGGAAGCTGCAGGTCGACTACAGAGATGGTTTAATTTTCACCTGGATAAACAGAGTCCCTAGCGTCCTCCGGTCTCCAGGTAATCCAGTAATTTTCTACGAGTTCTCTCTCTCTCTCTCTCTCTCTCTCTCTCTCTCTCTCTCTCTCTCTCTCTCTTTTATCCACTAATAGCATAGAGACCATGGAGTTTGACCATGGAGCAAATATTATATTTCCTGGTAAGAATTTAATACATTTAATATATAAATAGCCATTGCTACTCATTTTGATATTATTTACAGATGAGAATCAACACAGAAAAAATAAAAAAGCCTACTGTAACAGAACCACTAGTTTATTAAAAATGTATATATATTATATTTTAATTTATAATAAATAGTTAAGTGTACTTAAATATTGTTAGTCCGTTTACTAATTAAGAAATATTTATTCATATTTCCTTATAATAATAATAATCCACTGTAGAAGCTACCGAAAAATTGGGCCTATCAACAGCTACTATAAACGAAGCCCAGAAAGCTTGCTGCTGAACACTGCGAAAATAGTAAGGAGCTTCCTTAATATTCAATAAAACTACAAAAATTAACGCGAAGTGGTTGAAGTTAATTCTTCCCCACTCCAGGAAAATACATTGTTTTTTTTAATGTTATAAAAATAAATAATAATAATAAAATTAGTCTCGAACTCTACTGGGATGAATTGATTATAACTGACCATACTGTGCGTCACAATAAACCAGATATCCTTGTGATAGATATGAGAGAGAAAACAGTAGAGCTTATTGATGTCGGGATCCCCAATGATAAAAATATAAGCTCCACTGTTGGAGAAAAGCTGAGAAAATACCAGGAACTGGCAATCGAACTGAAGGAATTATATAATTTGGGGAACGTCACCACCACTCCAATTATAATATCCTCCAATGGATTGATACCAAAGACAACAGTTGCAGGCACGATGGGATTAAAATTACCTCTTGAAGTGCTGAAAGAGGCACAACACTCAGTTCTCTTAGACACAGCACGTATTGTTCGAACATTTTTAAACATCTAAAAAAATAATAGATATTAATATGAAGGTGGCTGGACTTCTGGTCTCCCACCTCACAAATTTACCCCGCAAAGCGAGAATAAAGAATGGAAATAATAATAAAAGGTTTAGCGAACCTGGAGGTTCAATGCCGACACCACCAATCGCTTATTACACACCTCCCTTCACTGTTCGCCGTCCAAACCCAGTCCCTTCAGATCGGCTTTAACGCAATCTTCCCACCTTCGCTTCGGTCTACCTCTCGGACGCTTATCATTCGGTACAACAAATATAAATCTTTTAGGAATTCTTTCGTTACTAAGCCCAACAATTTTACAAGCCCATTTGATTCCTCGCGATGTAATCACCTCAATTATATTAACTGGGTAGAGTTCACTCAACTCGACGTTGTACAACCTTCTAAACGCTCCGGTTAACTCATCCTTCTTTGGTCCGAATATTCTACGCAATACTTTATTTTCAAAAACCTTAAGACGTTGCTCATCCCTTAATGTAAGCGGCCAAGTTTTGCATCCATAAAGAACTGTAGGTAGGATAATAGTTTTATAGATTCTAGTCTTCAAATTCCGGGACAAGGTGTGCATTGCGGGACAAGCATTTCTCGCTTTCAGTCTAATCTTAATCTCTTCTTCAATTTCGTTTTTTCTAGTTATCGTAGAACCTAGATACCTACATTTCTCTATCCGTTCAAACATATTACCATCTATATCGATATCACCAGTAGTATCGCCATTTTTGCAGCTAACCATATATTTTGTTCTATCCACGTTTATTTCGAGTCCTAGTTCTTTATCAGTTTTCATTAACGTTGTCGTATTTAGTTTTATAGTTTCACGTCTTCGCTTAACAGTACCAGATCATCAGCATAGCCCAGCACGGATGTTGTCCCACCCAGATCCAACCCTTTTTCGTTACGCATTACCTCTCTTATAGCGTGATCTAATGCCAAATTGAGCAGGACAGGCGAAGGGGAATCTACCTGTTTTAAACCCGAACGAACCTCAAAGTTTTCGGATACATTATTACTGATTCTAACTTTATTGAGTGTTTACGTCAAGCGCATACTGACTAGATTTACTATATTTTTTTTTGGAATCCCTTGCTCAATTAGAATATTATACAGTTTCTGGCGGTCAACAGAATCGTAAGCCTTTTTAAAATCGATATACAGCTGTGACATCGCTGTACTCTAATTTTTTTCTCCAATATTTGCCGTTAAGGAAATATTTGATCAATAGTCGAAAGATTCCGTCTAAGTCCACATTGTATATTTCATTATAGGTCATTTAATTTGTTTTCATTAGTATAGATACAAATTTTAATTTTTACATTACTGTAATCTATACAATTATCGACGCCCATATTTTATTAAGCACTTGTTAATTATAGAAGCATATTCGAAGCTTTCGGTCAAGATTGAGTAAACACTCGGATTTCTTCGGTTCGCTATCACGATCCCTAATTTATTCTTTTGTGAATTATAGGAATTCTTTGATATTCCAGATTTAACCATTTTTCATAGCAGATTACAATGTGAATTGGTTAATTATTTCCAATAGAAGAAATTAAAGGTACTTTAGAGGAAGACATTTCAAAAATTAGCCTTTGAAGCCCTGTTACAGAACATCAATGAAAATAAGACTTAAATTATATTTAAAAAATGCTTAATTTTAGACTGATTAAATGAATTTAATCAAAATTGTTGCAACGTTTTTGAGAAAATCGATGATATGAAGTTGCACTTGTGGTTAGTCGATTTTGAGGAAAAATTTCAGGTATATTCAAAGGTTTTTTTTTTTTTTAATTGAAATTTACAACTGCAAACATATATACAACTAGTAAGTCTGTTATAGGAATATATAACATGAAAGTACTATCATTGGTAACACTTCAAAGATAAATTAACTTACGAGGTCTCTAGGCTATCTTCTTTTCAGACGCCACGTAGGGTTTTCAGGAATTGTATTAGATGAAAGGTTACAAACTAGAGGATTGGGCTGATAAAAGAGTTTGGAATTAAAGGAGGAATATCTAGTTCGGGCCAAGTCTACAAGAGGAATATTAAGGTCTTTATGGATAATTTTTATTATTTCATAATAAGAAGCATTTAGGGTTTTACGGAGGATTTTGGATCGTAAGGATTGAATACGGGAAGAATTTGATGTTTTTGTAGAGCCCCAAAGCTCATTACCATATGTCCAAATGGGTTTGATGATAATAGTGTAAATGATTTTGGTATTTTCAATAACGAAACATTGT
>OV725079.1:180897746-180913765 GCA_928085145.1 Nezara viridula | reverse complement strand
AGATATTTGTTCATAATTATAAATAATATCAAATAATAACAATTTATTTCTGGGAAGCTCATCATTTTCAGCTTATGAAACAAGAATAAATTTTAGATTTTCAATATAATATATTAACTAAAACCATAGAAACACGCTATTCTTTCTTACATTTTTACATTAAATGTAAGTAGATTCATAAATAGTTGTAGATAATAGCATTTAAAATACAGCTGCTATAATCAAACTGAAACAAAATATCTTCTTTTTCCATAGTTGGCTATATAAATCATCTATATGTTTTAATGGAATATTAATTTTAAGAACCACCTCAGTTCATAAAACATAAATAAGGTTAGGACTGCCTCTAAAGTTTCCAACAAAAAACCTCAGTAATCACGTAGACGGTTTTATCTAACACCACTATTATACAAAATTTACATTTCATACAAGTTATTTGAAAACATTACAATTTTTGTACAAGCAACATAACCTATTTAAATTTTTGATGAAATTAAGATACATCAACCATTTTAATAAAATTTTCCTAATGAATGTGAAGAAAATAATATTTTAATGAAATTAAAAATTAATCTAGTGAATAAAAATATATGTTACACAGAACAAATATACAAATTTATTATTTAGTATATATAGTATATTATTATTATTTAGTATATATATATACTTATTTTAGGGATGTTGGAGAAACATTGACATATCAATATTTTTTTAATAGAAATTTATGGATATTTTTGTTGGATAGTTTTAATTCGATATATTTTAATATCAATATCTTTTTTTGTTGTTGTTATTATTTATATATGAATATGACTGTCGAAAATCGACAATTCTTCTCCCTTTCAAAATTCATGTATACTTTTTTTTTAATAAGAAATTTATATATATTTAATTGTTCGAAAGACACCTTCTGTCTTCTTTCAAAGTTTAAAAATATTGATATTTTTATTGATACATCGAACTAATAATTCCATCCATATCTTTTAGAACTTCCAATACAATATAAATAGACATTTAGTGTCTTTAGCCGCGCTTACACATTTCACAAACCATGGAAAGCAGAATCTCGTAAAGCCCATCTTATACGGTCAATATTATTGAGTCAATATCGAATTTATTAACCATCTGATGGATATATTGTAAAAATTATATAGGTATTTGTACTATGTATTCAACGTACAAGAAAGTTGCTTCAATATCATTGATTCATTAATATTGCTTCAACATTGTTGATTCGATAATATTGAATGTGTAATGTGGGCTAAACTGGAGTTTTTCTCCAAGCTAGTGTTTGTGTACATCAGTGATTGATTCAATTGATGTTGGTTTTTCATGAGACCTAGGTCACTTTTTTTCAGGTTTTCACTTATATCAGAAAAACTATCCCATCAAGAAAGACGTTTTATAAAAAATTAAATCTGATAAAATTTGCAATATGATTGATTATATACCTTTTTTTTTCTATCTCGATTAGTTTCTGATGCATCCACCGTAAACTATGGGTAATTTTGAAAAAAAAATTGCCTCATGTTTATAGCTGTTTTTCTATTTTTCGCTTATATTAGGATATATCCATCGCATTGATAAAGACTTTCTATACCAAATTAAAGCTGATAAAATTTTCAATATGAATGATTATATACATTTTTTCGCTATCTTCTTTAGTTTCCTTTAAAAGTATATATTATTTTGCTAGTTTATCTTCAACGGTTCAAAAGTTAGATTAATTATAATTTTATATTTAAATTTCCAGGATTTATAGAAAAAAATAATTTTTATAATATACGTTATTGTGCGTGTATATATATATATATATATATATATATATATATATATATATATATATATATATATATATATATATATATACATGAAGATTTAGATGTATAGAGGAGAAAATTTAATAATAAAAATTTTTCTTCTCTACAACTTAGTTGAATAAAGAAGCAATCAATTGATTCGGAGCAAGTCAAAAAAAAAAAATTATAATTTGGCGAATTATTTTAGGTTTGGGCGAATAAAATACGTGAAAATGTCATTACCAAGTTGAAAACTCTTTTCATTACCACAACCGAATTATTAGCTTCACTTACTTTAATTACTGAGCAAAAAACAGTTTTGATCTTGGCCATTTTCTCAGAAAAAAGCTGAGCGGCAATAGAAGGCGTACGAACTTAGATAATTGTATTTAAACGAACAAAATGCCGATTTTTTTTAAGCTTTGACCACTGTGCCGACGTCCATGTTCGTTTCTATGGAAACGTGCAAACATCCTGTTTTTTTTTTCTTCTTCTGATTGTGTATCTGATGTTTTTTAACGTACGTTTAGATATTTCACAAAATATGGCGGATACGAATGTCTCAACAGGTTGTTTCTTTAGGCAATGTTTTTGTTTCTTGCTAGTGCTCTTTCTATATGCTATAGATTTTTCAAAAGAAGTTGAAATATATCAACATACGTGTAAACATCCTGTTTCTTAAGTTTTCCTCTGTTTGCGTTCCTGGTATTTTTGAAATGTGTAAACTCGACATGATAATAACAGTCTGTAAAGATAACCTATCTTGTTTATAAAAAATGGAACAGGTAATTTTATTCAAATCATTCATTAAATAATATTTATCTAAAATTATTACAATCTTAATCAGTGCTGCAGCATTAGATAAATATCAAATTGTTACTTAATATTAAAGAAAAAAAATGTTGGTTTTAACATAATCATATCCATTTGTTTTGTTGCATAATAACATTATTTAGTGATTATAACTTACATTATTAAACTTCCATTAAATAAAAAAGAAATTTGAATAATTGTTTTTCACTTTAGGCCTATAGTGAGTAGGTTAAAAACTGAAGTTGAAGATTTCAGTATTTGGACATATTATATGCATGGGACAGAGTAATTTTGTTCTTCATGGAATTATAAATTGGACGATTACTTACACTTTCTATAAGTGATAGTATAACTAAGTCCTATAACAATACTTCAAATTTTCTACCTGTGCGTTTTATATATACGTGTTAGGGTAACTACATATTCCATAGTTAAACGTTTTTTCTATGTTGACAACACATCCATTTTTTTTTTTTATCAACATGGCCAAGTACGGTTTTAGCTGACATTCTAATGCTTTTAGAAAAATACCTTCTGGAATAAATACAGCATTTTGTGCTGCTGTAATTTAACATAACATAGATTATTTACATATTCTCAGCTGAGTTAAAAGCCGAGTGACAAAACCTCTGGCCCGAGTCTGTAGCCTAGTCCCTCGCTTTATGATTGCAGATATTCCTGAAAACAGAATAAATTTAAATCAATATTTCATATTGCATATTAAAGTAATGTGTGATTGTAAACAATGAGTATTTATGAGCCGCAATACACTATAAATCTAAAGCGAACCCTACACGATCATTCATGAATGACAGTCACAAGACTGATTGGGATTATTCCACTCATGATGAACCCTACATCAGTGTTGCCTTTCGTACAGTTAATGAGTCGGAGGCATTGAAGACTTTATAAGTAATATTATTTATTCATAATGTCTGTTACAAATGGCATCTAATATACAGAGTAATACACTATGGATATATTTATTTATTATTCCCTTCCTTGCCTTTCGGCTACACGGGATTTTATAGGGATGGTATTTCACAATGTGCATGTCATTCCTGCTATTAAACGTCAAGTACTTAAACGATTACGTTTTGTTTTTCAAGACTCTTCTTTTTTCAACATTTTCTTCTCAACATATCAGTTTGTCGGCATTCCATTAGCAGGTTCTCTTCTTCCCAAATTAAAGTGTGAGGGCCACAGAACAGCTTTCCACCCGTACACAAAATCTTTGTAATACGGGTAGTTCTGCTCCGCCACTAACTGGGGAAATTCATCCTCCGTGAGGTTATAAACACCATTTTTTCTCATCATTTCGGTCCTTAGTCCATCAAAGGCGGTGGAGTTGACGATAACATGCTCAGCATTCTCCGGCACTCCGCAAGTGGGGCATAGGGGATCTATGTTCTTTCCAAAACTATGTAACTTAGAGCAGAAACCCCCATGCCCTGTAAGGAATTGAGAGACCCAGTAATCCGGGAGAACCCCCTTCGCATCCAAATGACTTCGGACGGTGGGAAAATATTTTCTTAAAGTTGCTCCTTTCGAGGTAGTAACCCACCTTTATGGGTATATGGATATATTTGTTGACTACCAGAGTTCACTCTAGGTCTCCTACAAGAGTGTGACTTCAAGAATGTAACTGCAAGAGTGAGTAGTCCAGAGGAGCATGGGGTAATATACCCAGGAATAGCAAGGGGATGAAGGGAAGTCGAAAGTCCTCATAAGGAAGTAATCAATAATTGATATTCTTAAGATAAGGTCTTTGAGAAAGGCCAGTAGCTATTAACTATTGATAATTGATATTTTTATCCTTCAGTATTGATATGAGACCTGTGAGAAAGAGACCTTTTGCTGAAATCTGTTATTGTTTCTTAAGTCTTGATAATGGCTCTTGTGTCCAATCAGTAATTTCTAGATAACTATTTCTAAGCTATCAGATATAGCTTTACCTAGCTATCTAGGAATAGCTTTGTCCTTTTAAACTTTAAGTTATGAGAGTTGTCAATACAATACATGATTCACCAATTGGCATATTTAACAAACTCAATTATTAAAATTAAATTAAATTAATATTATTATTTGTTGCGGATTAAGTTCGTTCCGTAACTGTGCGATGATCCTCGTATTTATACTAGATTATTTACGAAGTACGAAGATAGACTAGCTTCGTATCTCGTACATGATTTTTGCTGACGTATACAAAGTTATATTTTTATGAATGAAGTTAGGACTTGTTTTACAATTATTTTTACTATGTTATTATTTATATTAACATGTAATATTTAACTTATGTTGCTCTATAGACAAATAAATTGCAATTATATCTACTTTAATTAGAGTATGAATATTATTTCCTTCATAAAACTGTGATTGTATGTATATGTTTTTTTTTTCTAGAGAAGATAATTAAAAAAAAAAAAATAGTTACTGTAATATTTAACCAAATATTTTCGATTTTTATCTGGTATAAAATAAAAGAAAGTATATCCATTATTTTCTTCATAAAACTACGATTATTATATAATTCATTTAAATAGTATATTTAAATTTATGTAATATTAATAATAATAAATTTAAATAAATAATCAGAATAAAATAAAAAATAATAATAAGAAATTAATATTTATTATTTAGAATTATATATTACCTGATTTCCAACTTCCGTGAAGTCATAATAATGTGTTTATTTTCAATAATGATAGGAATATTGTATCCTTTAAAAAATTTATTTTGCTATTCTAATTTGTATGGAAAGTTTTCCAATATTTTCTAAAAAAATATTCACTTTTTTATATATTTAATTTCGTGCCTTTAATTAAACTCATTTTACTTCTTGATCCATTATCAAAAAAAAAAAAAAAAATATATATATAATGTATATATATATATATATATATATATATATATATATATATATGTATATATATATATATATATATATATATAGATATATATATATATATATATGTATATATATATAAAGAGAGAGAGAGAGAGAGGCTTTAAAATATATGAATATAATTAATAAGCAAAGATCTGAAGTTCTTGTTGGTCCAACCGTTACAGCCCTAATCTGGTAAGAACCAACTAAGTATTCCCACATGACCGAATACCTCAAACAGAAGCACGAAAACTATATCGAAAATTAAGTTAGAGTTGTAGTGTATTGCGGTACAGTGGTATCTTAATCGATTTGTTTTTCGAATAAATTAATTAAATACGATAATTACCTGAGCCTTCGTCTTCAGCATTCTGAGTGTTCTTGGCGTTCTCTTCAGCAGCTTCCTGAACACATAATAGAAAATAATTATTTTTTTACTTTCCTTCCTCTAGGTAAGAATCCTATATATTATTTCTAAAAGGTATTTTTTTTGTCGGTACGCCATAACTCAATTCTTCATCAAATCCAAACATTGACCACTCATTTTGAAGATATTCTTCTTCACATGCGAAAAATAGTCCCACCCCCCGAAATTTCTGGAAAAAAAGTTATGGAGGAAAAGAAACTTTATTTGCGAATAACTCAAAAAGTATGCATTTTTTCTTGATTCTACAGATGATAATTAGAAAGATTACTAAACAAACGGACAATTATTAACAAAGATACAATTCATTAGTTTTGGTATACTTAATAATGTCTTCCTGTTTAAATATATTGCCTTTAGGAGTAGAATAGTCTACTACTTTTTTTTTTCTGGCTGATATATTAACTTTATTATTTCTTAAAGACATTTAGTCGTTCTTACATTTATTTTATTTTAATAATTTAGAATATCCTAGGATCGGGGCATTATTTTGTCTTTATTACTTTTATTATCTTTACAGTCAGCGTTTAAAAATAGGTCCTAGCGAATCAATTTTTATTAATATTTTGGTCTATTTTGTTTAATGGAATATTTTAATCGACAAAGAAACAATATTAATTCCTTCCTTATATAATACATTGGAACTACTTATTTCCATATTGTTTTACTATTTCTTCACTAAACAAAATTTTCTGCGAATTTTTCCTACGGGCCAACTAGTCGTATATATTCACTTATATTATTTGTTATTATATTATCGACTATATTAAATATTATTTTGCTGTATGGAAAGTAATACAAGATTTTGGTGGTTAGACCCATCTTTGTTATTTATAAACTATAAAAACGTATTTTCTGATTCCTTTTGTCCATTAATTTTTTTCATGTAAGTAGTGTTCCAGGCGTCTAAAAATATAATACTCCCTTGGGAAGAGATCCGGAGAGTAGGGAGGATGTGGCAGTTTCATATCCAAGCTCCAACAGTTTTTGTGACGTCACACGTGAGACATGTGGCCCAAAAATTATCGATAGTATCCATAGTTCAGCAACTTCCCGACATAGACTTGAAGAGGATTTATTTTCGTTGTATTCTTTAATTATTTACTTTAAAAACCTGCATACACTTTACAATAATTAACATTTATATTGGATACATTCTTAAAGATTTAAGTTAAGGCACAAATAAACATTATTAAATAAATAATTAAAACAATTATTAACGAGAAAATACATTTATGTAGACAAATAAATTGCATTTATTTGCCTGATTGTAGATTTCAAACAAGAAACGTCGACGACAAATAGGTAGGTAGTATTTTTTAAAAATTATTTAGTAAAAAAAGGAGGCAAGAAATGCTTAGTTCATTTAATTCCCAACATTATAATTTTCTACATTTATTTCTTAAATAGCACATAGTTTTAAATATAATAAAACTGTAATGGCATCCTTGTAGATTTTATAAATATATTTTTTTATGAAAAAAAAAAGAAAAAGGTGAGGGAAATGTAACTTTTTTTTTCCATCGGGACAATTGAAGATGTAATAATATATCTAAGAAAGTAATTTGAGATTAAATTATTTGTTTATCATGAAGGCTTCTTCTTGTTTAATTATTTAATTCTTCTTGTTTGTTTTAGTTTTATATATTGATAATAATAGTCTTAAACACAACTTCACACCTCCATCCATTTATTTTCTTAATGTGGCGTTTTGTATAAGACAACAATTTTCCATTATAAAACATTTAATTGTTACATTATTATATTATCACTATATCTCGTACATCAATGAATGGGCAGAAATATGAATGCGTGTTATTAAAATTGTTCCATTAAGTGAATACAATATTAAAATAATTTGTGCCAAAGGGGAAGATACGAACTATCTATATTCACCTAGATATGTCGATAGTTTTAAACTAGCGATATATCGATAGTACCATCGATTATCCATACGCATGTCCATACGTAAAATCTCATCGTTGACTTCATTTAAAAAACAATTGTTTCTCCACCTTCTCAGTCTTCAATCTTCAGAAATTTTATAAGAATTAAATATGTGACCAATCTTATTCTACTATCAAATTATTATTTATAATGCTTACCGTGGAAATATGTAAAAAAACGGCCATCTATTTACATATAACTTCATAATGTTATATTTATATTTAGAGTAGCACTTTACTAATTATTATTTCCTAGCCATTATGTACCAGAAAAATCTATGTTATAATATAATTGTCATTGTTAGGGGTGCCTATTTCCCCAAGGCCGATGGTGCATAAACCTTCCCCCACCCCTTCCAAGATATTTTATTCCTCTCTTCTTCTTAAAAACAATGCAAAAAAAAGCCTTTAGTACTATAACCCATGAAGGCTCCTGGGTGCAGTACTATTTAGGGAAAGTACTGTTTCAATGTAAACGATTGCGCAGGGAGGGGATCGGACCAGGATCACGCTCAACCGCCAGGTTTTTCCCCTTCACCATTAATTTAATTAAGAGTACCCACTTTGTAGAGGCTGGAAATATGTAATTGTGCCCCAATAGGGTCTCCCTACCCCAGGGTCGCCCCACGGCAAAGAAATAGAACACATAATATTTCTGCCCTCAGCCGGGATTCGAACCTGGAACCTTGAGCATTGGAAGCTTAGTGCCCTACCACTGAGCTATCCTGCTCCCTAAAAAAAATGGTAGATTATATACCATTACACTTCATGTTAACAATAATTTATTGTATAGTAAATACAATAAAAGTTTAGCCAATCTTGATTTTGAATATATTTAAATATTATTATCATTTTTTATATAAATGAAATACCTTTTTCCTCTTTGTCGCTTCAGCCTCCGCTTCAAGTATCACTTCGTCAACAAGCCTTTCTGCGGCTTTCATGGCTTCTTCTCTTTCCATTCCCATGTCGAAGAGGTTGAGTGAGCAGTCGACGTACTAAACCAATCAATCTATTCGGCACCTGAAAAAGAGACACTTTTTGAGACAGAACTATAATCTGCGATCAAAGAAGATAAAAAGATAAACATGTTAAATTAAAAAATATAGAACAGTGTTTAGACATTGCAAACAAATATTTCTTTCACTTACCTATATATGTAATATATAGTAAGGGTAAGTATTGCGATCATGAAAATTTTGAGGTTTCTGAGTGTAAATAACAAAGTCTCACAAAATGGTCCGTGTGTGTGTACGTATGTTATCAGTCTAGCTCAAAAACGAAAAGACTTATGAAAGTGAAATTGAAAATTTAAGATTTTTATAAGCTTTCGATGTTACAGCAATATTTTCGTCAAAATCGGCAAACCGGAAGTGGTACTTTATAGAATCAATTTAACACATTTTTAAGATTTTCAGAAAAAAACAGCTGAAACGATTTTGATTAAACTCTGTATATCATTGCACTAGCGGGTTCAGGATTTAATTTTTGGGGGGAGGCTTCAGCCCAAAAGATTTTTTTTCATATAAGTATAAAAATGATTATTTAAAAAAAAAAAAGGAAAGAAATTAACTACCTATACGAAATGATGTTTAAGTGGTTCTTGAAGTCCTATTAAATGTAATTAATAATAATAATAAAAGGCTTAGCGAACCCGAAGGTTCGATGCCGACACCACCAATCGGTTATTACATACTTCCCTCCACCGTTCGTCGTCCAACCCCAGTCCCTTCAGATCGGCTTTAATGCAATCTTCCCACCTTCGCTTCGGTCTACCCCTCGGACGCTTACCATTCGGCATAGCAAATATTAACCTTTTAGGAATTCTCTCGTTACTAACCCCAGCAACTTTACAAGCCCATTTGATTCGCCGCGATGAAATTATCTCAATTATATTACCCGGATACAGCTCACGCAATTCGACATTGTGTAACCGTCTGAACTTTCAAAGTCTTCGCTTAACAGTACCAGATCATCAGCATAGCCCAGCACGGATGTTGTCCCGCCCAGATCCAACCCTTTCTCGGTTCGCATTACCTCCCTAATGGCATGTTCTAATGCCAAATTGAACAGGACAGGCAAAAGAGAATCCCCCTGTTTTAAGCCCGAACGAACCTCAAATTTTTCGGACAAATTATTACCGATTCTAACTTTATTGAGTGTCTCCGTCAAGCACATCCTGACTAGATTTACTAGTTTTTTTTGGAATCCCCTGCTCGATTAGAATATTATACAGTTTCTGGCGGTCAATAGAATCGTAAGCCTTTTTAAAATCTATATACAGCTGGTGAACAATACCGTTATACTCCAATTTTTTCTCTAATATTTGCCGTAAAGAAAATATTTGATCAATAGTCGAACGATTCCGTCTAAATCCGCATTGGTAGTCTCCGATAATTTCCTCGGCGTATTCCGTGATTCGACTGGTTAAGATTAAAGTGAATATTTTATAACATACCGGAAGGAGTGAAATTCCTCGATAGTTATTACAATCCGTCCTCGGACCCTTTTTGTGAATCGGAATAAGAATAGATTCTTTCCATTCTTCAGGTAATTTCTCGTTCACCCAGATCTTTTTAACCAACCGATGTATTTTAGAAACTCCAGCTTCCCCGCATGCCTTAATTAGTTCAGTAGGAATATTATCGGTTCCCGCTGCTTTATATGATTTTAATTTTCCGATAGCTACTTCAACTTCCTCTTTACTTGGTCCTTCTATTAACGGTTCAGCACTCTGGTACTCAGAAGGAGGACACAGATCATAATTTCCCGTATTTAAAATATTGTCAAAGTGGTCCTTAAACTTATTCAATATGTCAACCGGATCGGTCAGAATATTGTTATTATCATCCCTAATTCCAGACGTTACGGGCCCTACATATTTACGTGATCTGTTTATACCTTTGTACATGTCTCTTACGTTATTTTCGATTCTATTAGTTTCTATTTCAATTATTTTATTTTTAAGATACTCCCTTTTTTTATTTTTGAGCAATTTTGTCGTTTCGTTCTTTGAGATTCGGAAGTATTCCAGATTGTCTTCGCTAGGATTATTTAGAGCTTTTAATTTAGCGGCTTTTCTTTTTTCACACATGTTTAAGCAATCTTCATCAAACCACGGTTTGTTATTCTTATTTTCCTTTTTTCCTAGACACGAGTTACCGACCGCTTTAATATTATCCCTGATCTCTATCCATAACTTGTCAATATCCTCGTGGTCCTCGTCAGGAAGCTCTAAAGCTTCAAACCTATTCTTAACATCTAGCTCGAATTGGTTTCTAATTGATGGATTTTTTAATTTTTCCAAATTAAAATTCTCAAAATCGAAACGGTTTTCTTTTCTCTTTTTTATATTAAGTTTTTGTCGAAGTTTCGCGATTACTAATTCATGATCCGACCCACATTCTGCTCCGCGATAAGACCGTACATTAATTATACTGCTTTGCCAGCTGTGTTGTATCAAGACATGATCGATTTGATTTCGTGTTTGCGAATCCGGTGATGTCCAAGTATATTTATGAATATCCTTATGTTTAAACGTCGTACTTTTAATTATCAGGTTTTTCGAGATGGCAAAGTTTATCAGACGGATCCCATTATCATTACTATATTCGTGCAAACTTTCTTTACCAATCGTCGGAATATAAACTTCTTCCCTTCCTACCTTTGCGTTCGCGTCACCTACAATTATTTTCATGTAGTTTCGCGGTAGTTTATCATAAACCCATTCGAGTTTATCGTAAAATTCACTTTTGACTTCATCGTCACTGTCTTCGGTCGGACAATGTATGTTTATTAATGCGATTTTAAACCAACGTCCCTGAAATGTAGCTACCGAAATTCTATCACTAAAGAATTGTACGTCCCTCAAAGCGGATAGTAATCTACTCCTAATTAGAAACCCGGTACCTAAACAATGATTCCCGCTTCCTCCGTACCAAATAGTGTACTTTCCTTCCCTCATCGAGCCCTCCCCTGGCCAGCGAACCTCTTGCAGAGCCACGACATCCAAATTGTACCCATTTACCTCATTCGCGACCGATTTTAGCCCCCCTGCTGTGTTTAAACTCCTTACGTTCCACGTACCAATATTTAAATCCCTATATTTCAACTTGCGCCATGAATCCCCTAAAGCAGTCCCCACCCGGAGACCCGAACGGGGGACTAGTTTACCTCCGGATAATGAGCGTTTTACCTTAGGGAGATCCATGACTATTTGTGGTGTTTGGTGAACTAAAGATATGTGAGTAGGGCGTTCAATCCTACGTCACACCCTCCAGCAAGTCTGGTGGGCCCCTACCTCCAGCAAGTCTGGAGGTCCCCTCCCTCCAGCAAGTCTGGAGGGCCCCTCTCATTGTTGGTCAGCGAGTCCATCGGACTTAGCCGGGAGGAACTTCCAAGGAATTTCCACCGACCATCCCCACATCCACCACCCGTGGGACGCTCCTCATACGCGGTAATGAGCCCGCGCGAGGAAATGTAATTAAACTAACAAGAATACTTTAAGAGATAGTTTTTAGTATTTTTTTCTGTAATACATGGTTATATTTTACCATTTTATCGTAGATCCGCCTGTGTATCATTCTATTACTAAGCAGTTTTTAATATAATGTAGGTTTTATTCTCATTGATGTTCTCTATCAGGGCTCAAATGGCTAATTTTCAATATTCCTCTAAAGTACCTAAAGTACCTTAATAATTAACTAAAGTAGAAATAAGAGATCGTAACGGATAATAGTTGTAATGGAGGAATCAAAGGAATACGAGCTTGCCCGAGCTCACCCGAAAGATTACAAGAGGCTTCCATACGTAGCATGAGCTTAATATAATACTGACTCCGGCAACATAATGTACATATACATATGCAGTTTTCATAAATGCTATCGTTGGTATTATTTAATAGTACAAAATACTGCGAATTAAAATATGTATATATAAGAGTATTTAAACAAATAAAAATACCCACAATGAATTGTAAATAAATATAACGTCATTCATTTTTATTTCCACTTCCCCTTTGTCTGAAAATATTTAGTTCTGCTAAGAAGAGGGTGGTAAGTGAAAATCTTTTGACGCGCGCACCAACTTTTTTAGTTCCTGTCCATCTTCGTCATCCTTGGCTTTTCCCAGAAATTCGCATTCATCCATAGATCGAATTCAGCGAAATGTTGATTTGTTTGCATCCTACATAGATTTCTTTGAAAATTCTTGGTCTTTTTTTGAGTAGGTTCTAACTAACAAATTTGGGCAAATTGAGTTTACTCAGTGAGAAGAGTCGATAGTCGATGTTATCGATATTTTTCTATACTACGCACTACCTTCTGTATGTAACAGGCAAGATGAATATAATTTTTCGTGCGATCAAATTCAGATATGATCTCTAGAGCTTTCCAAAGATGATAGTTTTAATTTTAATTTTTAAATTAAAATATCGAAGTAACGATATTGATAATCGATAATATCTTAGTAGATATTATGGAAGGTGAAATATCGATCGAATTTCGGAAGGAAAATATTGATATTTCGGTAATATCAACTATCGATGGCCATCCTTACTTTTAGCTGCTCTTCCCATTTTAACCTCCTTGTCTTCATATCCTGAGATATCGATTGACCAGTTTCTCTAATCCGCTCTTTGTTTGTCCTTTTCCTCCATGCCTTAGTACCCTTATCTCAGATCGGTCCGGTTTTCATGCGGAATTTTACTTTCACTTACATGAAATATATAGTAAGGGCCGTGAAAATTTTCGAATCTGAGTTTCTAAACGGAAATGCATGTTTTGAGGTCTCCTGAGTCCAAAAAAACCAAATCCCGAAAAATGGTGTGTGTGTGTGTGTGTCTAGCTCAAAAACGAAAACTTGGTGTATCATTGTATAATTAAGTGGTCTTTAATATCATTTAGGTCTTATCCACATTGATGTCACTTTACAGAGCTTAAATGCCCAATGTTCATATGTGTCTTCCTCCAAAGTACCTTCAATATGGTTTATTTTAAATAATCAACTATCTCAAATTATTATCAGTTATGAAAAAATGCTAAATATAATCTTTGAAAGAATTTGGTAATTGAATAAACGAGAAAAAATAAAAATGCTTATCCAGGTCAAAAATGAATCTACGGAAATACTATTCGATCCTCAGCTGGTGTAATCAAATAAGTAATTACTGCCACAGCTGGACCCTGGGATCTTGAGTATAGGAGCCCAATGCCTTACTCACCATAGGAATATGTATATTTAATACTATACAGTGAAAAATGTCTCGGTCTAAGTGATATTTTACTATGGAAATGTTATTTATATTTGGATTTTACAATTTTTGTGAGGCTTAAAATACATACGGGTTTTTGATAAAAACTGGATTACAAATCATTTAATAACTTTTTTACTTTCCTACCTATACTAGGTAAGGAAAGTATTGCAATCGGGTCCAAATTTCCGATCTGCGGTTTTCGATGGATCTATACGTTTCAGAGCTCCCTGAGTCCAAAAAACACATTTTTAGCCATCGGTCTGTCTGTCTGTGCCAAGATTTTCTCGGGAACTACTGAACCGATTCTGTTGCTTCTTTTTTTTATTTTGTAGGGTTTCGACCACTGATGCCTGTGACAGAAATTCGGTGCTCAATACGCAATAGCTTGCGTGCAATAAATGAAAAACATGTTTTTATATAGACTATAGTGCGAAAATGGTTATAACGATTTTTATGAAACTTTTCTTTAACGTTCTAATCATCGTCCTTCGAAAAAAAATCAGGAAAACAAGTTATAAAGAAAAGAAAAATGTTATGGGGCCTAAATCTCTAAGTATACATTATACGGTAAAATTTTGAAAGATAATTAAATTACCAACAAAACAAAAAAAAAAATCATCGAATTCGAACCAGTATTGCAATACTTTCCTAGCTATACTAGGTAAGGAAAGTATTGCAATCGGGTCAAATTTCCGATATGCGGTTTTCGACGGATCTATACGTTTCAGAGCTCTCTGAGTCCGAAAAACACATTTTTAGCCATTGGTCCGTCTGTCTGTCTGTCAATCTTCACTATTTCCTCTACTTTTAACAGAAATTATTGTTTGACAATACTAAGCTATGGCAAAAAGTTTTTGATCAACAATATTAGATAGTGTTGAAATTTTTACACTGATCTTCCTTAAGCCGGTTTACATTGCTATAATTTATCAAATAAATCGTACTCAAATCTTGTGTTTGATCAATTTTCAGGAAAATAAATCTAGTTCAGTTCTTTTTTGTTTCTTCATGGACACATGTTATATAAGATATTTACTACTTCTGAAATAGGTTGGAAAGTCTTGAGAGTGGACACACCAGATATTTTTATTAATAACAGTCTGGATGAGGAGGAAATATTTTGTTGTCAATAACATTGTTTCTAGACTTTTGTTCCGCTAAATTCGCAATCGGATATACTGTGCGTTCACAGTGGTTTGCTCGAACATCCACTTTGAACATTTCATTTTAAATATAAAAGTTATTTTCGTATCAGAACCAAACAAAAAAAAAAAAAAAAAAAAAAGAAAATGATTGGATCCGATATATACAGAAGGCTGTAGGGAAGGGCTCTTTGGAGGCAGTGAAAATTCAATTCATGTCAGACCGCGGGCTAAACTTGTTTTCAATTTTGTCTCTTTGAATCCTTTTTCTGCTCCCCGGTGGATTGGGTATTGATTGCTTAAGGTTTACCTTCAGCCATGTTTTATTTATTTATTCTCTCCTGTATTCAAGTTTGATAGAAAGCGATGATGATATCTCGAAGAATGTAAAATAATCTCTACTGATAGGTAAATACCATGAATGTAATGAATATTATCAAAAAGTAATAAATATTGGGATGTCCTATAAGTTCCTTCTTTTTTTTACTTTTACGTATATATGTAATATATAATAAGGGTAAGTATTGCGATCGAGAAAATTTTTGAATCTGAGTTTTCAACGGAAATACACGTTTTGGGATACCCTGAGTCGAAATGACCAAGTCCCGAAAAATGGTCTGTAGTATGTTAGCAGTCTAGCTCAAAAATGAAAAGTCCTACGAAACTGATTTTACGTATTTAAGATTAGATGTGACGGCAACTTTTTCCTTAAAATCGGCTAACCGGAAGTGCCACTTTATATCAACGCTGAAACA